>PVJX010001753.1:0-26011 GCA_004027295.1 Dolichotis patagonum
AGAGAGAGAGAGAGAGAGAGAGAGAGAGAGAGAGAGAGAGAGAGAGAGAGAGAAGGAAAGAAGGAAAGAAGGGAGAGACAAGTGTCCCCTCCCAAGCTGGTATGTTCTGGTGGGAAGAGCCAGGCTATCACCCAGTAATCAAATGTTTCCAAAACCGTAATTCTGTGGTGGTAAGAGTGAGTGGTGGGATGGGGCTGGTGATAGGGATGGGAATGAGTGGACTGAGCTGTGTTGGTATCGGGCGCCAGGGCAGGTGTTGGTGAGAAGGGCATCGCTCTCAGATGGGAACCTCAGGAAGGACCTGCAGGCAGTTAGACACCAAGTCGTCCAGGTGGTGGAGGAGAAATGCAGATGCCAGGGATGGAAAAGGACTTGGGAGTTGGAGGGAGAGGCCAGGAAGGGCCCAGGAGCAGAGGGTCAGAGCAGGGACAGCGGCTAAGGTATCCTGGCACTCAAGTGTCTCCAAGTGTGGGGTGTTGCCAGAGAGAATCGAGCAGGCCAGGGATGTGGGCAGACTGTGCTCCTGCAAGGAGAGTGGATTACAGAGGAGTGAGAGGGAGGCGGGAGACAGATGGGCAGCAGTGGCGACACAGGAGGACAGCAGGGGCTTGGAGACGTGGACAGGTTTGGGGTGGACTTGAGCCTGCTATCATCTTAGGTGCAGAGGGTGCAGAAAGTGAGCCCTAGAGGGCACTGGTCATGATTCTATCTTGAGCCTGTGGGTGGAGGGTGGCACCATTTTTGAGATGAGGAAGATGGGATGCAGCCAAGATTGCTGGTGGCCTCAGTGAGGTCCTTCTCCTTCCTCCTTGGCCTCAGAACCTGGCTTCAATAGCGTGATGGTTGCTCAGATGAAAGTCAGACGTTCCAGCCTCCCTTGCAGCTAGGTTTGACCCTGTGGCTCAGTCCTGATGGATCAGATAAAATGGACATCTTTGGAGAGGCTGCGGGGAAAGTGTTTTGAAGGGTTTTGACTCAGCCAAGAGGGTCCCCAGGGGTTTCCTTTCTCTGCTTTCTCCTTGCTCCTCGAAATGACCATGTGATCAGCAGTGCCCTAGAGATCATTGCCTGACCTCAGGGTAGAAGAAATTTGGTCTTGGATGACTTCATGGAGTCACCACATCAGACGCAGAATTCTCATCTCTGAATCTCTCATGCAACACAACCCAGCCTCCTGTGTTCATGTGGCTGCTGTTATTTCAGGGTCCTTGTTCTGAAGGAGAGAATGAAAGGTAGGAAAGGCCCCTGGAGTCTGTGTGGTTAGGATGAGTTAGAAGTGCTTTTTAGACAACCATGGAGTAATTTCAGGTGGATATTCCTGTGCACATTACCCGAGCTCTGGGTTAAGTAATTAACGAATTACTAATACTGATACTGCACAAAAGAAAGGAAATCTTTTTTGTGTGTCTTACCAAAAAAGTCACTTTTCTCATTAGTTTTGCAAAATGAAAGACAAGGATTGTCGTTCCCTCCAGAAATGCTCCAAATCAAGCGTTGGTACCTTTCTGTCAGTTACCAATCAGCCGGCCCCTCTGATATCAGGGCTGTTCCCATGATCCCCCACAGTGTGGCCACATGCAGGTCCAGACAGGGAGAACGGGTGTGAAGAGAGAGTATGAGACTCTTGGTGAGCTGTCAGAGGAGGCGAGCAGGTGCGACATCCCTACAGACAGGCAGGGACATGGCTCGGGGCCAGGCTATTCTGAAACGTCCTCCATCTACAAAGGCTTGTGGGAGCTGGAAACTAATGCAATGTCCACACCCACACAGGAAAAACCCCTTACTTGTGCAGTCGCCTTTCATCCTTTAAACCTAAATCAGTCAGGCTTAGCAGACCTGCACCGGGAGCCAAAGCATTTTTCAAGATTGCTTATACCACAGAGCGGCCCACGGTGCTCCTGAGGCCTGGGGAAGTAAAATAAGAAGTAATGACCTCAGTCTCACATACGCGATCCATCAGAACGAGTGTGAACAGGCTGGCCCGCAGGCACCCACGAGGCGCACAGACTCCAGGGTTCAATACAGGCCTGGCGAGGCTGTTGCTTGCGCTCACCTCCTTGGATACAGTATTAACACAGATACCATGGCTTCTACAAATCGGAATACAGGTCCCTGGGAAGCAGGGGTATTTTTCATGTGTAACAGTTAAACTCTTTTTAAATTGTGGAAAACCAGAAGCAATGTGTGAATTCACTCAATCCTATCCATGTAGTGAGGTGTTGAGATAGCAGATTAGGGCACAGTCAGCTGGCTGGGTGAACAGGCCTGACCTGTCCATCATGGACATCCCAGCACACGTGGGCCCAAGTCCTGCGCCTGGGACCAATCAGAGGGTGCTGTCTTCAATTCTTTTGGCACAAAATCAAGCATGTCTCTGATAGGACGGCCTGGATCTGAGGTCAGAGTGAGAGACACAGAGACGGCTGCCATCAACTCACGGCCACTGTGCTCTTCCAGTGGCTCACCACTCTGCAGGGCACATATTTTTCCTATCTTTAATAAATGTAAAATCTTGCTACTTTGTTAGCCTGTTTTGACTAATTCTTTGTTCAGGACAAGAAAAACTTTCAGCTTATCCCTGGGAAGACCACAGCATCCCAGGACCCTGGGCTGGTCCTGTGACCGTTGTGCGGGTAAGGAAATGGAGACACGGGATTGGAATACCTTGCCTAAGGCCTGTCACCCACACATGACACTGGCTCTGTGACCACGACTGCGGCCACTTCACCTGCTCCTTCTTGCTAGGATTGGAAAGGCTGAGACAAGGGCTCCTCAGGGCTTCTCAGTTCCAGCCGTGTCTGCGTCCTCCTGCTGCAGCAAACTACCAGAAAAACCGCGACTGAATGCCACCGGCGTTTACTTATATATATTTTTATTTTTTTATTTTAAAAAGCATATCAGGAAAAAGAAGAGTAGAAGCAATACGGAATTTCAGAAAAAAATAGTAGGAAGGTAACATTAGTTAATAAATCACATGCTGTTATCTTAGAAGTAGTTTCTTAGGTTACAAATGATCCATCAAACAGCGAGAGCGTGAAGTGTTTCTGTGTGGACATGAGCGGAGATGAGTAGTGTAGTTATCTATCTCGTACACACACACACACACACACACACACACACACACGTACCTATGCACATGTAATCTTTTCCCTCTTCCTTTCTCCTCTTCCCCTACCCCAGTTCTTTCCTTTAGAGCCCTTTTTTCTTTCATTATTACGGCATCTCTGGTACATTCTGGAGCTTCTCGCTCATTCTGTTCACCGTTCAGGGTTATCTGGTGGTGCAGTTGGGATGACACTTGGTTGCGTTGTTCACAGATACTCTTTCCTTTCTACATCACGGCAATGCACACCACTGATACGTATGTAATACGCAAAATAAGCCCCTTTAAAACAGTCATGCACAAGACATGCAGTGTTGGATTCATCACTGGATCCCAGGCGGTGACCCAAAGGGAAAAGGGAGCCTGGCTCGGCTCGGTTGGTGAAGCTGCCCAGCAGTGACACACATCTGGTTTGAAGGACAACTGGAGCCCATCAGCACAGGCCGCGGTGTCTCGGATGCGGGCTGCATTGTGTGACCCAGTTAGGACTATGCCAGTGAAGTACCATCTGGCCTCAGGACAGGACTGTGAGGTTCTGTGAGCCAGTTCTGTTTCTAACTTTGGGAACTTGGGGAAGGTTTTCCCCAGGCCGTCCTAACGGTACTGTTCAACTGCACGTCAAGTAAAAAGAACTGGCACAACTGCCAACTAAACCCTCCTGTCACCTCGACAGTGACCTGGTGACACTGCAGACTAGGACTACAGCTCCTTCTGGGTCCCCACAGGGTATCCGCGCTCTTCTTCCTCGGGAGTCGGAGTCAGCGTCACGACCTCGGAGGTCCCATTGTGTGCCAGGAAGACGTCACCCTCTGTCCCACAGAGTCCCTTGGTCACGGTGGAAACTAGATGCACCATCCTATGATTCTTCGTTATATTTTCTGTTCAATGGACCAGGAAGTGCAGTCTGTTAGCTTGGTCACTTCGTAAGCACTGTCACCCTCCTGTTCGTGAACCTCTGTCCCCATCAGTTCCTAACTTGGGTCACCGATTCTTCAGGGCGACACCAGCAACATTCACTCTGCTTCACACAAGCACCCTGGAGTCCCCGTGCTCCCCGAGGGTCCACCCGTGGCAGCACCTGTCTTTCCCCCATTGGGTGGCGAGTCACACTGAATCCAGGTTGCAACCAATTCCAGTAGCACGGTTCTTGGGAAGACACTTATCTTCCAAGCCACGTAGGCCAAGAGACCCACCGATTATAAACAACGAGCAACTTGCAGTGTGGGCTGTGCTCCACAGATGAGGAGTGATGAACTTAGAGGTGCCCACGTTGCACTGCACCAAGTTAAGACGGCTTCCCCCTCTTGCTGCTGTGCCCCAGCTGTGCCAATACCCCGCCCGGAGTTTGCAGTTGCACTGCTTTCTTTGCTAGTGACACTCTTGGTGCTCTCAGGGAAAGGCTGCCATGGTGGAGAGCCATAGCACTGCCTGCACTTGGTCGTCACGACGTCAGCAAGAGCAAGTTGCTCTGCCAAGGGCTTCTTTAAGGTTCTGGCGGCACAGACCAGGCCGGCAGCACCGACCCGACAGCTGTAGTCTTATTCTGGGGCACCCGCTCTTCCTTAAGCAAGTTCACAATCAGCTGACCCTTGAGCCTGGCCATTTTGGCCTCACGATGGTTCTGGAGACCCGAAGGCCTCTGGCTGAGGTGACAGCAGCCTGTGACCCTGCAGGCCACTCCAGGGGAGAATCCAATTCTTCACCCCTTCTAGCGCTGGGGCCGCACAGGTCCTTGGCTCGCAGCCTGTTTCTCTGTCTTCAGCGCCTCCGTAGGAACGCGGTGTCCAGCCTCTCTGACCTCTGCTTCCGTCAGCCCCCACGCTCCGCCTCCCTGTTGTAGAAACGCTGGTCAGCTACACAGCCCGGGGCCCTCTCCGTCTCCAGATCCCCCTGGTGGGGAACACACAGGCGCCAGGGAGAAGAGTGCGGGAGTCGGGGACGTCACATCTCAATGACCACCGTGTCCATGGTGGGAGAGAAGTCTGGACCACCGCCTCGTTCTGCAGATCCTTCATCCAGGGCCACACTGCACACGTGTCCCTCGGCCAGTGGCTCGCTGGACCCGCTGAGTTGATTGGTCGCTTTCTGCCCAGTGACCTTTACTGAAGCCCACAGCACCTTGCCCTAAGCAGGTTCTTAGCAAAACGTGGAATTTGTGAAGGATTTCAGGGATAATTTGTGTCATACTTCCTTCCTTTCTGGTCTTGTCCTCCAAAGGTGACAGGTCACAGTAACACATGTGTCCCAGGAGCAAGGTGGGGAAAACCCTCTTGGCAGGATTATGGCCTCCGCACGTGGCAGATTTCCCTCTCCGAGAAGGCGCCGAGGTGTGAGGCCCTGAACCAACGCCCGCGCTGTTGGACTTCCCACCTCGGTTTTGTTAGAAGAGGGCTTCAGGCACGAGAGCTGAGATTAGTTCTGGCTCCAAACGTGTCGGGTGCCACTGAACAGCTCCCCTCACAGCTCCTCTGAGAGTCTGATCGTCCCTCCGCCCTCTGGCTCTCACTACCTCAGCCCACAGAGCCCCAGGAGCGGGGCTGGGCCAGGGAGGAGGTGGCTGCAGTGACGAAGCCTCGGGCCAGCCGCACAGCCTGACTCTCCCTGCCTGGCACCATTCCTCGACTTGGTCACCCGTGTTCTCACTGGCCTGGGACTCGCTTTGGTGGCCTCTGTAGTCCCCGCAGACCTGCCGTCCGCGTGGGCAGTGAGGCCAGGCTGGCTCGTGGGAGGGCAAGGCCACGGGGCAGGGAGCACTTGCGGAGGCTGAGCCAGGCGGGCCGGAGGCCCAAGACCCCGGGTGCTGGACGCAGGACTGTGAGCAGTGACGCATCCTAAGCCACTGCCCTCCGGCTGGTGGGCTCAGGGCTGGGGCCAGGGCTCAAGGCGGGAGGGCCGTCAGGAGCGGAGGCCTGTCTGAAGTGCACGGTGAGACTTTCTCAACAAACCAAACCGAAGCAGAACAGAAATCCTCTCCGCTGGGCAGTAGCTCACCACCAGACAGTCAGCGACAACAGCAAGGGAGACACTTCCGTGTCCCATCACTGAGGTCTGGTGGTTTGTCCTCCAATCCAAGAGGCACAAAGCACGGGCCTCCCTGTCATCCCTTGGGGCAGGTGGGACCCACAAGAGTCAGAGACGCTGCCACCTTGGCATTCACTTTCCACGCGATCTCATCTAACTGGAAAGCAGAGGTGCCATGGGAGGCAGTCAGTCAGGAGAAACAGGCTGGGTCAGGTTTTAAAATTCAGACACTTTATAAAGAAGTCCCGAATTTTTATTCTCTCAGGAAAGTGATGCCGGTCAGGAGTGTGTGTGCCCCACGGGCAGTGTGGGTGGGGCAGGTGACCGCTGTCCTCCCCTTGGGCGTCAGGTGGGGCGATGAAGACGAACATGGAGCCCACGGCAGCGCCGGGCCCAGCTCTGCAGCAGGGCTGTTTGTGGATCAGATAAACGGCAACGTGCAGAGCCCAGCACCCCAGGAGCTCCGCTCCGTGGGCATTTGCTGTGGTCTCCATTATCACTGTCTCTCTGTGCCTCCTGGGTCCCTTGGGCGCCTGAACCGTCGCCTCCTGCCTTATTTCCTTCCCTTCTTCATTTTCCACGCTGTCCCTGCGTGGTGCACTACACCCATGGAAGGAAGCACGGTAGTTTGCCGCACAGCTTTGGGCGGTTTGGGAGCCTCTGACATGGCTTCCCAGCTCCCCACTAAAGTCTTCTGCGGATGCCACGCCTGCAAACAGCCAGCCGGGAAACCCCAGGGGTGCGGCCATGGGGGGGAAGGGGACAGAAATGACGACAATGGAGGAGGCCATGACTCGGGTCCCCGCCCTGGGGTCTCTCTGGAGCAGCACCCCACCGGCTCCCAGACAGTGCCACATGGCAGGTGTGACCATTTTAAAAAATCCATGAAAACACCAAATGGCCAAATCCACTTTCGCCCCATCTAATTCCAGGAATGTGGGGTGTGAACTGACGCTCCCTGTGCTGGCCTCACCTGGCTACACTTTCCTGCGCTGCCCTCACAGACTCACTTGCCCGCTGTTTGAGGCTGAAATGGAATCCCACGGTGGTAACCTCTGAGGCTGACTGTCCTTAGGTTTGCTGCTCCAGACTCGGGATTAATTTAGAGACCCACCAGCAGGGAACACTCCTAGACGGCATGCGGCCGAAATAGCGCAGGAGGACACTGGGTACCGGTGTAGACGGAGCTCCGTGACACTCCTGTACAAAAGTCTACACATGTGTTTTGTGAAGGTCTGAAATGAAAAGTCCCCGAAGACTTGTGTGCAGGAGGCTTGGTCCCCAGCTCGCCGGTGTCAGAGGTGATTAGACCGTGACAGACCTCGTCCACAGACTGACCCCTTGACAGGCCCGTGACTGAGGGCGGTGCAGGGTGGTGATGAGAGGGGTGTGATACGCCCTTGGAGACTGTATGTGGGGCCCCCTCCCTCCTCTGGGGCCCTCTCTCTCCTTGCTTCCTGGCTGCCATGAGTGAGCAGCCTTCCTCTGCCGTCCTTCCCTTCTTCCTCACCTTAGGCTGGAACCACCTGACCAGGGACGGAACCTGCTAAAGCGTGAGCCAAGGTCAGCCTTTCCCCCTTCGGGCTGTTGGTCACAGGGAATCTCTATAGTGTTAGGAAGCTGACTAGCACGAGTGCGGTCAGTTGTTGTCACTCGTGTTAAGTCCCTCCTTTATATGGGTTCACACAAATACGTGAAGGACTGAGAGGAGACACAGGACCACACTTGGGGGCCGCCTCAGGAGCTCAGGCCCGTCTCGGTCCTTCTCCCCCACCTCCTCACTGACCCAGTTAGGAGCCCAACATCTCAGTTCTGTTACAGATGTTGCCACAGACTCCAACAAGCGCCTCCACGGTGCCTGAATCTGGGATTCACACCATTTGCCATTCCCCGCTGGGTCACCAATGTCACCTGACCATGTCACCATTAGGTCATTATAGAAAGGACAGTGTGTGGCTCCCAGGGCCACAGTGTGCCTGGTCTCAGGTCGTGTTCCTGAGGAAAGCAGGTCTCATGCTGTAAGGGCTCCTTGAGCCTAAGAAGAGGTCTGTGTGAAGATGGCTGGGGCAGGGGATGGCGGCCTCTCTGCCCCTGCCTCCCAGCCCCAGCCAGCTTTCAGGAGTTAAAGCGCTGGCTAACATCTTGCCTGCAACCTCAGCTGAGCCAATCGTCAAGCCAACACCAACTCCTACTCTGCAGAAACTGTGAACTCTAAGTGCCTTTATTGTCTCGGGAGACTAAGTTCTGGGGAAGTTCATTATGCACATGTATTAGTCATCTACTGCTGCATAACAAATGTCCCCAAACACAACAGCTGGAAATATTGATTCTCACAGAGTCTGCAGGTGGGAGTCCAGGAACAGCTCTCATGAGTTGTCCTGGCCCAAGGCCCCTTACAGGGCTGCACTGGTGTGAAGTCACCTCAAGGTTACACAGAGAGGACTGGCTTGCAGGCTTGTTCCCAGGGTTATCATCGGCCTTGGTCCCTCGTTTCATGGGCCTCGCCATTGGTTGCTTCGCAAGGTGGCATCTGGCTCCCTCTAGAGCAAGCAGCCCAAGGGTGAGAGAGAGCCCTACATGCAGTGGCCCAGGCCACCCAGACAAGATGCACAGAAGTTTTACTTTCTCACCGTTCAGCAGGCTTCGAGTCCAAGATGGAGGCACAGAGGGAGTGTGGGTGGCCAGAGCTGTGCTCCTGACGTGCGGATGATGGTGCTGCATTCTTCTGTCTGTCTGGTGTGGGGCTGGGCCGTGGGAGGAAGCGAGAGACAGACAGGCAACGAAGGGGTGTGTGCATTGAGCTCGGTGCCTCGTCCCCATCTTGTAAGGCCGCAGACTTTTTATAACCCAGTCTCGGAAGAGACATTCCTTCCCTTCTGCCGTCTTCCATGAGTAGAGTCAGCACCCACTGAGGGGTCACCTCGGGCATGGACCCAGGTGTGGGGCAGGGAGGAGCCCAGCGCCCTCTGCCGGGGTCAGAAGAGTGTCACCACAGCACCCGCAGTTGATTCAAACCCACACTGGTTGGCAAGTTAGCTGTTCTTTCTTTACAAATTTAATCCTTTGAGTACGTAATACACTCCCAGGGCACAAAATGGTACCTCTGCACCTCTCCCACCTTACCTCCGAACAAGTCACTCCCCTTATTAACGCCTTGCGTGTTATTGTAGGGCAGCTGTATGCAAACAGAAATAAACACTACACATATTCTTATTTTTCCTGCTTTTTACCAAAATAGTTGCTTCCTGTGTATATGGTAATTTTTCCCATCAAAATATGCCTCTTGCTACATCAGTACAGTTTTCTTTTCTTTTCTTTCTTGCTACCAGGGATCGAACTCACGACATCACACTTGCTAGGCAGGTGCTTGTGCCACTGAGCTGTATCCCTGGCCCACGGATTTGATTTTTGGATTTGTTTTTCAGACATGGTCTCACTATGTATGCAGGCTGGCCTTGAACTCACTGCTCAGTGCACACAAACTCGTGGTGACCCCCTGCCTCAGCTCCCCAGTGCTGGGTTGTAGGCCCCCAGCTTAGAGCAGGCCCATCTCACACTCTCTGCTACTGTGCGTTCCGGGGGTGGCACCAGGCAGTTTCCTCCAGAGTCTTCTACTGATGGACACGTGTGTTGGTTCCCATTACTTGCTGCTACAAAACAGGCCGCACTAACCCTTCTCGTACACGTGCCGTCCACAGGTGCCCGTCTGTGGGAAGGACATGTTTGCAGTCGAGGGAGGGATGGTCAGAGGTGCCTGTGTTTGCCACGCTGATGGTGACTGCCGAACGCACACAGATGGAGCTGGTATCGGTTTACGTTTCCGCAGCAATGTGTGAGTCCTTGCTTCCCACGGCCGCATCAACACAGCGTGCTTCCCCATGTTGGGATGGGTGCCAAGCCGCTAGGTTAAAAAACCGTATTTCAGTCCATTTCTCATTTACACTTGTGATGTTATGGAATAAGGTGGAGCATTTTTCATATGTTTGAGATATTTTTTCCCTTTCTATGCACTGTTTACTCTGTGCGTGTGACAGTGGCATCTCCAACACTGCGTTTTCCATCCTGGAAATTTAGAATACCTTGTTCCTCACCTCACCCAAAATACCTTGGTCTTCACCTTACCCAGAATACTTGGGTCCTTGTTCTACCCAGAATACCTTGGTTGTCACCTTACCTAGAGTACCTTGGTCCTTGCCTTGCCTAGAATACATTGCTTGGGTTCTGCCTTATCCAGAATATCATGGTCTTCACATTACCCAGAGTCCTTTGGTTCTTGCTTTTACTAGAGTATCTAGGTCTTTATCTTTAACTACAGTATCCCCATTTGGAGGACCACCTTCAGCATCCTTGACTCACTAGAATCTCCAGGACTCTCAGAAGCTCCTGTATCCATGGTTACAGTTTATCACGGTGAAAGGTCAAATGGTGGCAACAGTCAGACCACAGCACGTGCAGGGCTGGGCCCAGGACCGTCCCTCTCTCCCCAGAATCTGGTGGGCGGCACTTACTTCTTCTCAGTGGCCAGCCCATGGCACTCACCCAGCCCGGGGCCCAGCGTTCTTACTGGTTGCTGGTCCCGTGGACCTGGCCAACCTTGGTCTCCACCTCTCCTCGCATGGCCCAAGGACCCTCATCAATTCTGGGGTGAGTGAATGGTCCTAGGTAGACAAAGATGCTCCTGTTTGATGAGAGGACTTCCCACGGCCTTGGGGCCACTCCTGGGAGCTGGTCAAAAGGAAAACCTTCCCTTGGGGAAGGGGAGTCCTTTACAGCCACACAGATCCTGCTCGTGCTCCCAGGCCTTGCAAAACTCCTGGGGAGGAGGCAGCCCCTCAGTGAGGCCAGCTCGCACCTCTGCTGGTCCCACAGCAGCCCTCACGTTCACAGCTGCACCACCAGCTCTTGGACACGCCCTCGAAGCGCAAGCCCCAGGGAATCCACCCCTCCCCTGGCCTGCACACGCGGCCTTGCACACCCAGGCACTCTCGGTCTCTGACTACCAGTGACCATGGCGATGTCCTCGGTGTGCTCAGCAGTCCCTTTATTCTTCCCCAAGGCATTTGCTTCCTGCTCCCTGAGGGAGACAGAAGTCATAAGAAGAGGTTTTTAAGGTCTCAGCATCACATCTGTCACCTGCAGAGCGGTTCTGCCTGTCACACGGGGATTTCTGTGTTCTGACTGGAGACAGACCCGCCGCCCGGGTGTTGTGGGCCATCTCTCTGTGACTTGAGGTCACTTGCATCCCTGAAGCTGTCCCCTTGTTCCCTGCAGTGTTATTATTATGTTTCTTTCTACCAGGCGGGCCATACGACCCGCTACAGCACAGCTTTTACTTATTTATTTTTCCTTCAACACTTTGAGTCCTCACACATTTCCACCTCTTTTGAAATTTCTAGACACAGTCTTGCTAAAGTGCCCAGTTGCCTAGACAGGGTTTGAACTTGGTATCTTCTGCCTCAGCCCCCTAGAGTGCTGGGCTTACTGTGTCTCCACCACACCCAGCCAGCAAGGTAACTTTTAAGACTTTGTAGAGGCGGCATCTAGACTGTGTGCAGAGTTAGTTATTGTGAGCTGTACTGCCACGCACACGAGCGTGCATGGATCACTGTGGCACAGGAACGCCCAGGAGAGGCGCAGCTGGGTGGAGCGGAATTTCTGTCTGTGGCTTCTTGAGGATTCTGCGTCCTAATTTCTATCACAGGTGTGCTCACTTACACTCCGTGCAATGGCAAAAAACCGATTTCGAGCAGCCCCCCTCAAGGCAGTGAGTGTCCACACACAAAGTCAGGAGCTGGAGGGCGCTGGGTGCTGGCAGCTTGTGCTGGCCCAGTGCTCCGGCTCCTTCCTGAGGAGGAAGGTGCTGAAGTCTCCACCCAGGTCCTGCCTTTGGAGCACACTGGTTGTTTCCCAGGCTCCCCTGAGGCAGGGCAGGGACATGTGATCTTGGCTCAGCCAATCAGGTGTGTCCAGGGTGGACTCCAAGCCTGGGATTGGTGGAGACAGAGGAGGTGGGGGTCATGTCAAGAGTGGGCGCAGCAGGGCGGAGTCCCTTGGCCACTTCCTCTGGATCCATCTCTTTCTCGCAGCCCAATCCAGGTCCTGTTGCTCATGCTAGAGAAAGCTGAGTGACACACAGGCAAAACCCACACTGTCTCCCTCTTTTCAACCTTCTGTTCATTTTTAGAAGTTTTGTGGCACTGTGAGAACAACACAACGCTGATCCCTTCAGTGGGTCCTGGGTGCGTGGCTCAGGGTCGCTGAGGTCGCCCCAGTGAGGTCCAAACTCCTCCGCCCTCCAAGCAGGGATTCATGCTCCCAAACAGCAAGCCTGCCTCTCTCATCTTGCCATCCTTGGTGACCACTCTGCTACTTCCCGTCTTTGCAACTTGGTCTAGTTTTCTAGAATGTTCTAGAATGCTCACTTCATCTGAGTGAGTCATACAGTATTTCTCTTTCTGTACCTGGCTTATTTTGCTTGAAGGGTACATCTTTGGGGTCCATCATGTTGTCATATGCATCTAAATCTCTTTCTTTTCCATGGATGAACATTTGCCACTGGATATAGAAGATACAGGCCCTGCTCACCCCCAGCAGCTCACAGAGCCTCTGGGCACAACCAGCTCTGGGCTCCGGCCAGCGAGCCCGGCTTCTCAGGGTCTCCTCTCCCCTGCTGGGTTTGGCCAGCCTCCTTGCAGCTTCCAGATGCCTGGAAGTCTCTACTGTGACAGCACAGTGCCCGCTATGACAGCTTGCTCCCCAGAGTTGGCCTGGAGGGGGTGGCAGGAGGGAGGATTATCAGGCAGCACCGCATTCCTTGCATGGGGGACCAGAACCCGCCACCCCTCAAAGTAACCAACAGCTAAGACCTCAGGCATGCCTGCCTCCCCGCCCGCACACCACCCCTCACTTCCGGTGCCCTCAACCTCCGCACCAACCTGGCCTTGCCCAGCGCTGGCAGTGACCTCTGCAGTCACCACCGCACTCACCAAGGCCCCTCCAGAGCTGCACGCTCTGCAGAGCAGTCAGGATGGAGAAGTGGGGTGCTGCATTGCACCCTGGTACTGCGGAGCTGTCTGGTCTCTGCAGTCATGTGAGAAGTGTGCATGGCTGCGGGGTGCCACGCGCCGTGAGGGGGGCTTGGCCATTGCACTCAGGGAATTGCTGCCAGGACAGCATGTCCTCAGGTAGTACCAGCTCCGGGGTGACCCAGGGCACATGGCACCCTGAAATTCCTAGTGTCAGAATCCTCTGTGAACAGAGAACCGCTGTTTCCGGACACTCTCCCTGCACACGTGGTTGTAATGATACACACACGCACACGCATGCGGGCACACACACACACATCCTCACGGTGCCTGTGACACTAGGGAAACAATTGCCATCAAAGGCTTTGCGGCTACAAAGACTCAGGTGGTAGGTTTTTGCTTTAGAAGAAAAAAAATTTTTTTTTGCACTACTGGGGATTAAAGCCAGGGCCTTCATCTATCCCCACTCTTTAATTTTTATTTTGAGATAAAGCCTCAGTAAATTGCTCTATTGTCCAGGCTCTGCTCAAGTTCGAGACCCCGCCGTCTTAGCCCCACAGAGAGCTACTTCTCTCCTGCTTATGTTTTGTGTCTCCCCTCAGTGTGGTCCCTGTCTGAGGTCCCCTGAAACCGCAGAATGTGTTCTTACTTGGAGATAGACTCTTGGAGGCAGTCAAGGATCTATCTAGAAATAAATTGTCTTGCACTGAAAGAGAAAGACAAGGAGTAATGCAGGGACAGGAGGCCGGGGGACCGCATGGCACACACAGGTCCGTGTCTCAAGGTGCAGGGCCCAGGCGCGGGGACAGAGGCCACGGGTTCTCCCGGACCCTCGGTGCTTTCCTGCTGCACTTGTGTTCCTGTTATTTGGATGAACACTGGCTGTCATGGCAGCATTTTCATGCATGCGCCTAACGTGTCTCAGTCATGGCCACCTCCCGGGGACCCTCCCTGACTGCATCCCTTCTGGGCACTTCTGCTTTCACATCATCTTTCCCTTTTAGATTCCACATTTTAGGGAAACATGGAGTACTCACCCCCGAGTCCCATTTATTTCACTGAACCTCACAATCCTGAGTGTCACCCATTTTCCCACAAGGGATCTGATTTTGTTCCTTTTCACCTTTGGCATCGCCCCACTGGGCAGCTGGACCACATTTCCTTGGTCCACCCACCCCGCCCAGTGGTGAGCTTCACCCCAGTGGACTTGAGTATGCAGGGAAAGTCATGTTCAATAGAAGCAGCAACCATTTTCCTACTTGGTTCTGGGCTTATATTAAAGTCTTCCAAATCCAGTTTAGCCTAAGCCCATCCTTGTTTGAAGCTCACATGTGCGTGTGAATATTTTGTTTTCAGCAGACCTTCCTCCCCACTGTAAGAGAGTTCAGGCTGTGGCGTCCTGTCCTGGTGGACACACAGAAAGGTGCCTTGATCTGACCGGTGACAGTCTCCCAGCTGCATGCCCAGGACCATCACATTCCAGAAGTCCCCCAGGGACAGGTGATCCCATCTGAGGTGTGTGTGTGGCTTGTCACCATCACTCCTGGACTGCTTATGTAGTTTCTAGAACACTAGAGTGGCTTGGCTTGCATCAAATCAAGAAGAGCTTGGAGCGAAGTGTTCCAAGCCCTGAAAGAAAATAACCTCCAGCCCAGATTGGTGTACCCTGCAAAACTGTCTCTCAAAATTAATGGAGAGACAAGATGCTTCCATGACAAAGAGAAGCTGGGGGAATTCGTGACCACCAATCCAACCCTACAAAAAAACATTGAAGGACATTTTATAGAGAGACAAAATACCACCAGGATTTCAGGAACAGTGGCAGAGAGGCCTCAGTGAATGGGGCAGACAGTGGAATGAAGGAGAAAAGCAGACAACCAGTGCAGAAAAATAGCATGGCAGAAATGAGGCAGAGAAGGTTGGCTCTAATCTCTAACACAGATTGCCTTGATATACTAACAAAAAGAAACACAGGCAGAGTAGATCAGGAGATAGAGTCCATCGAGATGCTCTGTATTGGAAACATAATTAACCTGAAAGAGGGTTCACAGACCAAAAACAAATATGAGAAAACAATGCTCTACGTGACAGGGAACCAGAGAGAAATAGGGGCAACTCAACCAGCACCTGCAGATAGGTTGGAAAGACAGGATACTTCTGTGCAGTAGAGAACTACTCAGCTGTAATGCAGGAAAACCTTGAGGCTTTTGTAGGTAAAGGAACACAACTCGAGATCAAGTCCGGGAGCGAGAAGATTTGGAACCACTTAGGGAAATAGCAGGTTGCTCCCTGATCTAAAAACTGAGGGAGTTGGTGGGACCTAAAATGAGCAGTGCACCCTGTGGGAGTGAAAGGGGAGGAACTGTCTAAAAAAGGTAGGCAGAGGATATTGTTAATAGTGTATCAGGATTTAAAATCCATATCATTCTCACCACTTTGTTTAGTTTGATTATATTCTGTTCCAGTTTGTCTACTTTTACTAGATTTGAGGGCATGGACATCTATCCCCAAAATAGCAGGACAAATTATGGTAATCATCCTTAATTTTGTATTAACTTAATCTGAAACCCTGTATAACTGACATTGTCTTGTTATGACTGATCTTATTTAAATCTGGTTTGTTAGATCGCTGTTCTATATTGACTGATTTTATTTGAATCTGTTAAGATTGATAATATCAAGTCTAAGAATATAGGCAACTACACAGAAGATGACAAGATTCACTAGGATACCCACTCTTGTTTGATTATTACCTGCTTTTGAAGTCTTATAATGTCTCCAATGTTTCATTTTTATTAATAATGTCATGTACTGCTATATTCAATTATACTATGCCTGATGATACAGACAATTCTATTGAAGATAACAAGAGACATCATAGTAACCATTGTAGATCACCTTGTATTGTGGTTTTATGACTTTTTCATTTCACGTTTTTTTAGGAATTTGTTTTGTTTTGTCTTGCTGTGTTTTGTCTTTCCCTCTAATACAGAAAGGATAGATATACATGTAGAGACTCAAGCATGCATAGAACTTATAAACAATTTATGAGAACTGATTATATAACGCATGCTGAAATGAATGACTACTTTGAAAAGAGACACTAAGGTACCCAGTGCTGATTCTGTGGTGTCATGATGTGAAACCCAGCAATACTATTATTCTTTGCTCAGAGTGATTTTAGTCACTTTTGTTTTGTTTAATTTCAACATACATGAAGGTATGGACAGCTATTTTGAAGAGAACAAGAGACATTATGGCAGCCATTGTTGACTTCCCTATTGTCTGGTCTTGAAGACCTAAAATGCCTTCATCATCCTGTTCTGATCAGTTTAATACTATTTTGTTTTGTATGAATTCATTGTATGTGAAGATATGAACAACTATTTGGAAGAAAATAAGAGACAATATGATAGACAGTGAAGAACTCCAGCTGTCTGGCTTTGAAATTTATGTCTCTTACATTGCTTTCGTATGCTCTGTTTTGTTGTGTTTAATTTTGCCCTCTTTAAGAAAAAAATAGAGTGGCTCGTAGGTTGGAGTTCAGCCGATTCTTTTTGGTTTCCGGTGTCAGAAATTGATTTTAACCCATCGAAAGTGGGATGTATTTTATCAGAGGCTGATCAGGCGGCTTACAAAATAGGAAGGAGGCTGAAAAACTAAGCTAAAACGGACAAGAAAGGCCACAGCAGCAGGCTGGACAAAACCAAGGGCCAAGTCCCCAGGGCACCCGGGGGACAGGGGTAGAAGAGATTCAGCACCCTGCTTGATGCCCCACCAGACCGCATGTGAGGAAATGCAGCTCCCCGGGGCAGATCTGGGGTGCTGGAGCCAGGAAAAGGCGGGGCGCTGCCAGCAGTAAAACAGCCAATGACCCCTGCTCCCCTCATGGGCACAGACTGGGGCCAAAATGTTTCCTCATCTGCGCGTCAACACCGACCGGCAGGAACCAGGACGCGCCCCGCGGAACATGAGCGGAGCTTCCCCGGATGTGTGCGTTTAATTTTTCCTTTTTCCTGAAAGCCGGAGAGCTGAAAACAGGAGCTCACAGGTTTCCCCCTTGCTCGTCTTCCCTGCCTACATGTCCACCTGCGCGTGGCTTTGGAAGTTGCGCCTGTCTGGAAAAGCGCTGGCCAGGGACCTGCTGCATCCTGTCCCCTCAGCGTGTGTCAGAGCAGGTCCCCGGTTTGATCCGGGTCTGTTTCTCAGGGACGCCCCTGAAGACCACAGTCCCCCTCATCTGGCTGTTTCCTTGGGCGGAGCAGCAGTTTTCCCGGAACGTGTAGATGTCGCCTCTCACGGTGATGAAAGTTAAGCATGCGCGCTGCGCTTCCTGCTCCGTGGTCCTGCTGCCCGCGCTGGCTTCAGCTGGACACCATGCCTCCCCGCCTAGCCACAGGGCCTCTCCTTCCATCGTGGAGAACAATAGCCCCGTTGCCCTGCCACTTGGTCACCGAACGCCTGGATCTGCTCCCTGTGAAACGCTGCGTGCTCTTGGATCCTTCCAGGGGCCAGGAGAGGGAGAAAACTCAAAAGCTGACCACAAACTATAAATCAGTGAAATCATTTCCGGTCCCCACGACAGGACACTCCTTACCGTCTGTGTGTCTCATTATCTGCGAGAAACAGACTTTTGCAGCGGGGGAAAGCGAGGGGACTTTGTAAGCAAATTTAATGAAGCGGCTTTAAATCTTGTAATAAAATAAATGAAGTGAGTAACACAATTGCCCATTGCTGGTTCTCTTCTCACGACAGGAAGCGCCGTGCATCCACACACCAGAGGCCATTTGGACGGGTGGCTGGGTCGGAAGATGCCACTGTAAATCATCGCATCCCAGGAATCGAGAAGTGGTCCTGAGGGCTGGATTTCACTCAGTCCCTCTCCGTGCCCAGGAGCGAGGAAGGCACGGGACAGGCGGGAAGCATAGAAATCACCACCTCATGGTGGCCCGACTCCTTTAACCTCTGTTAGGCGCAGCAGACAGGTTTGATCCGTTGGTGGCCAAGGGAGGACCCTGGCATGGAAGCTGATGGTGCCCGTTGTGGGCATCATGGTCGCTTTTGGTGTTCCCGTGCCAGTGAGCCCTCTGAGGTGGCCTCGAGGCTGGTGGCTCAGGAATGGAGCGCTGTGTGAGATCCCCTCTCTTGGGTCCGCTGGGGTGGACACAGCTTGGGTTCGGGCAACTTGCATCCACCTCCAGGAATTCGGACTCTTGGACAAGATGTGCAGGAAGCTGGAGTCTGTAGACGGTCAGACCCACAGTGGGGACAGAAGTGGCCTTTTCTTCCTTTCCTGTGGCCCCCTCTGTCCCAGGCCCTGTGGTCCTCTGTGTTCCTGTTATTTCCCATGCGTTGGTCCCCAGTCGGTGATTCTCTGAGCCCCCGATCTCTTTCCAGTAATGATCAATTTCTGTTGCTGGCAACCAAAAAACATTGACTCTCCCCAGCCAGCTGTGCCCTGGATGAAGAAGCAGAGAGTCTCACACACTCCGGGGGCGGAGACGGAGGTCAGCGCTTGGCCGTGCCCTCGAGCCTGCTGCGTGGTGGACGCTCCGGTAACGGTTTGTGTCTGGTGACTCGGTGCTCACAGCTGCGCCCCACTCTGAGCTGAGAAGGCCGAAGCAGAGAGGGGAGCAGTTACCTCAGTTCATGGAACCAGAAGGTGGAAGGGCAGGTGCGAACGCGGGCGTCCGGCTCCAGATTTTACCCGTAAGTGCTGACGCCACGGCTTTGCCTGGGAAGCCCCGCTGCTTATACTCCAGGCACCACGAGCCACCCACACGGGGAATCCTCTCACCATGTAGCCACAAGCTGGCGGCCTCTTTGGAGGAAACAGCTGGGGTGGAGACAGCTAGGGGTCCTGAGACTCCCCACTCCCAGGAAAGTGTCCCTTCCCCTCTTTCCACCACGTTTCTACCCTGACCTCATCACTAATACAGCAAGGCCTGTCAGCGACCCTTCGCACGGAGCCAGTGACTGGAAACCCCCGCTGTGGGTTCCAACCTCCTCCCTGGGTTACGGTGCACAGCAGGAAAGGAGAGACAGCAAGAGACAAAGCAGAGGGACCCGGGGCCACCAGCCGCTCTCTAGGGACACAAGGCCCTGAGTCCCCAGCTCACCACTGTGTTACCAACTGTCCGGTGGAGCGGGCATGGAGCTTCCCTGGAACAGCATAGCAGCAGTGCCTGGATGGTCAGCTTAGGTGTAAAAGCAGTGAGCCAAGGCCCATCTCCGCAGCTGTGCTAACTGCACTGACCAAGAAGAAGGCGATTTCTGAATTCCAAAACTGGCCCACAAGGCAGGCGGGGTAAGGAGGGCCTGGGACAGATACTATGTCAATTTACAGCTCATGGTCTCCAACAAAGGCCTGTCTGGTCCCCAACAGCATCTGTCTGGGGTCTAAGCTTTGCAGTAATCTGCCTTCTCTGGATAAACTCTGGCCAAGCCTGCTTGGCCTGGGGCATCTGGGCTCCTTCCCTCCAGAGTTATCACTAAATAGTTGAAGTGGAGTCAGCCCACGTTTTAGATTTCCTTTCTCAAATAATCTGTGGAGAAAAAGAAAAATATCTAACGTGTAACCAAGAATGCTGGGTGTGACTGTGGAGCCACGACCCAGGAGGAGTCTCTTTTGAAGCCAGGAAAGGCGTGGGGGTCTTAACACGGCAGCTTCATAGCTATTACAGAGTAACACAGCCTTGGGTGCAAGGGGTGTGGGGAGCCCCGTTTGGGGTTCCCTGTAATCTCAAGCACAGGAACAGCATTTCCGCCACTTCCCGTGGAGAATTATGAGCCTGTAGTGGGTGACCTGCTGGCCAAGCCTTTGGAACCCTTTCCCGAAACTATGTCCTTGGTGTCTGTGGACAAATCAGCCATCTGATAAGGTTTATACACCAACGTGCTTTTTAAACATTTTAGTTTATTAATAAAATACATTGTTTAAAGCTTGGTTTTTAAGCTGCACCCCAGCCTGTTCGTGGTCAGCTTGTCTCTCCCTTGCTGCTTTCCCCAGGTTCAGCCTCTGCACCTGGCTGGGTTCACCCCAGGTTGGAATATTTGGAAACACAGAAGCTGCTGTCTGTCATCTTCACCCCAAAGGAGAATGATCCGGTCTGCATCAAACACCCCGGCGTTCTCCGATCAGCACCACGGACAGCGCCAGGGCGGCGTGATGACCAGGTCCAGTGAGTTTTGGGCTGAGCTTGTGTTGTACATGCAAGGTCGCCGACCTGTCCCACCCAGCAGACTGAGAGGCCACGGTAACCGCTCCCGGCACACTTGACGTGCGGACGTGAGCCTCGGACAACGGTGAGCTCTTCCGTGCTGAGGAAAGCTCCACCCAGTTCTGTCGCCACACTAGAATGGCCGGCTCACCGCGACAAAGACAGAAAATGAAGCATGTGACAGAGTACTCCCCACAGCGGACACACGCAGGTGCAGGCTGGGTGTGTGCCTGAGTGTGCCTGGCCGCCTGTCTGTGGCTTCCTATCTGGGTTCTGTTACGGTCCCAGTCACTTTCTTGATACTGAAATTTAAAAAAACAACCTCACAGCTTTAAGAGGAGGCATCTGCATGTCCAACACGCTGCCCCGAGCTTCCGCGACGAAGAAACAGCAGGGCAGAGACACACACCTCGTCATCTGCCTGGCCGGGAGGGCGAGCGCCTTCCGCCCATGGGGCTGTGTGGGACAGCCCACCGTCACCAGCCAGCCCCCTCTCGGCCACCTTCAGGCCGGTGTAACCTGAGCATAGCGACTTGCTCTGTGACCCTGGACACTGGCGCTGAGGCACCGAGGGCAGAGCCGCCCTCTCGGTCTTGAGAGTTCCGTCGTTTATCTCACTCACGCTGCGCTCTAAGCAGGAAAATGAGAGGTAATCATGACCACTACGCATCTTAGGAGGTGGGCCAGGGAAAAGTGGGGTCTGGGCCACTGCAGGGTGCTTGCTGCTCTGCTCCAGGTCCTCATGGGGTGCTGGCCACACAGGTGCGAAGTGGGTACACCAATACACACACACGACCACACACCTGCCGCCCCCCCATTCAGACGTGTGAACTCGTGCATCTCCCCAGCGACCCTACTGGATTAAAGCCTCTGCTTTTCTGTCTTCACAGTGCACTCAGGGACTCAGAAGCAGCAGAATCAGCACCTGAGCTCAGTCCTTCTAGCTCCACCTCCACGTCCTAAACGGCAGGCGAGGTCTTTCAGGCAGCTGGTGGGTGCAAAAAACCAAGCAGACGCACACGTGTCATTCACACACCCGCAGCCCTCTGCTCGTCTCCAGGGCCCGACAGCCGTTCCTCTCTGGCGCATGGCTGTGGTAGGCAGCTCTCCGCGGAGGAGGCAGCTGGCTCCGTCTGGCCACCAGCTCCAGCTCGAGTGGGCATCGTGGGCTGCATCCCTTTCCGTGTGGTCCCCACACTGCCCCTCACAGCCCTGAGCCTGGGTGGCATGGGTGTGGACTCTCCCTCTGGGGCAGCGTCCTGCCAGGAACCCCACTGGGGTGGACACCCACTCAGCCACAGCCAGCTTCAGGTGATGACCACTTTGGTGTCACTGGGGGCTCAGCTATAGGAGCTTCATCCTTAGAGACCGCGACCCCGTCACAGACGGCTGTTTTGATGATGGTGATGAGGACGAAGCCTCAAGCTTCTGCTGCTCGGGTGTTTCCAGGGTTCTGGGTGACTGTGGTGGCTCAGAGACCCCATGGGTGCTGTGTAACATGGACTCTATAGGACTGGACACACTAAGGCAGCTTCACTGACTGTAGCGATGAGAGACCCACAAGAGCCCTGCTTGGGTGTATCAGTTAGTTATTGCTGCATGGCAAGCAAAACCCAAACCCAGTGGTTTAAACTGACAAGTACCTGCTTCGCTTAGGGACCTGAGCGCTGGCCGGCATCTCCAGCCCTGACTGGACTTGCTGCTGCCCCTGGGGCCACTTGGCGGGTTAACGGTCAGCCTGGCCTGGTGGATTCGGGCTGTGCTCCTGAGCACCTGACCCACGTGGCCCATCTTTCAGGGCCTCCTGGGGCACAGTGGCAGGGGAGCGGAGGGCTGTCCAGGTGAGCCAGAGCCGGCGGAGGTTCTGACACAGGCGAGGAGCAAGCCCAACGCCACTTCTCCGTGTCCTGTGGACGAAAGCCAGTGACACGGCCAGCCAGGGGCAGGGGCAGGAGTTGCACCTCCCCCCCAGCAGGAGGAAGTGCAGAGTTAGGTCAGCAGTGACCACACCCACACAGACCCCGTACACGGCCTTGTCAATCAAGGATTTTTATCCAGAAAAGAAAGTGGTCGCCGTGTGTGGAGAACTGGAACCCGCCCGTAATCAGCGTATCATGCCAGCCCCTCCTGTGGGGTCCTCGCTGACCAGGAAGCTCCTGAGACCCAAGGACAGGCAGAGCCCAGCTCACACCCGTGGGCCCCGCACCCCAGTGTTGAGAAGCTGCTGTGACCCAGAGTCCCGTGAATCCCCTGGCACTGGCCGGGTCCCTGGCAAAGGACACACATCGACTGGTGATCTGTCCCTGCTGTGAGCTCTGCAGGGAGCCAGCAAGGGCACGGCTTGGCATCCACCTGCAGGGCAAGCTGCCCACTGCACTGTGGAGCCAGGTGCTGCCCTTTCCCAGGGGCCACTCATGGGGCATTACGGCAACCTCACAGGGCTCAGTGCAGGGGCCTGGGCTTGGCCAGGCAGCAGGGTCCAGCCAGCGCTGTCCCTGGGCAGATCATCAGGGCCTGTCCTCTGCTGTGCTCATCCATCACAGGTCCCATGGCCTCTGCCAAGTGCAGCTCCTTAGTTGTCCTTCCCCATTCGGAGAGCTGGGGTTGCGGCCGGCAGTTCAGATGGCGGAGCCCTGCAGAGGAGGCGGCCCTCTGCTGGGACCTTGATCAGGGTCCCCCGCTGAAGGTGGCCTGGACATCACAGCGAGAGAGTGAACCCCTGCCTTCCTGACCAGCGGTCCACAAGGGGGACCAGCTGCACCCAAGGAGATGGTTGGCTGTGAGCGGGAGATGGGGTCACATGCCCTCAAGTAGGGCAGAAATCACTGGAAGCCGTGGGGACCTTCAGGGATGGGGGTGGAGGTGGACAGACAGGGGCTTTGGAGACCCCAAAGGGACACTACAGGGCAGTTCAGGATGCCACTCCCGACAGGTGATGGCATCGTGTGCTTCTTTGGCCCTTGGGTCACTTGTCTGAGAGCCAATGCCCATGGGCTCATCTGCCTGGTCAGAAGCAGGCTGTGGCGGCCGCCACGCAGTCAGGCTGCTGTAGGAAAGGGCACTGGGTGCTGCATGGCCTTAGCCAATGACTGAGGCACTGCCACCGGCTCAGAAAAGTCCTTTGAAATTTTGAGTCTGTAGGCCTGACTGGACTCTCTAGTGACCTGGGGTGTCCCTGAGGCCACTGAGGCAGGCATATGCTGTGACCCACAGTGGCTAGGAAGGACCGAGGTCCTCGCCAAGACCCACACACTGACACACATGGCTCGGGCCACTCGCCCGTCCGTTCTGGACCAACAGGCAGGAAAGCTTTGGGGGTGCTCAGTGCATTTGTCTCCAAAGCCCTCAAATACTTCAAGACACCGCAAAGGTTGGGAAGACACGGACGCGTCCAGGGTACTGTGACACCCAGGCAGCCCTCAGGAGGTGACATTGGGGCCCACGGTCTCCTCAGCCCACACCAAGGCCCCTGAATGGAACCACCTTGCCCCTAGGCAGGGCCCCAGAGTAGTGCCGGCCCTGGACAGCTGGCCTCTTTCTCCTCCTCTTCTCTTCTTCTTCCTCCTCCTCTTTTTCCTCCTCCTCCTCTTCCTCTTCTTCCTCCTCTTTATCCTTCTCTTTCTTCTTTTTTTCCTTCTCTTCCCACTTCCTCCTCTTCTTTTCTTTTTTGATCATACCAGGGATTGAACTCAAGGTCTTTACACTGAACTATGTCCTCGTCTTTTATTTTTACTTTGTGACAGGGTCTCCGTGAGTTTCCCAGGTTGAGTTCAAACCTCTCATCCTCACCTCCCACCACGCTGGCCTTACCGGCCTGAGCCACCTCGTCCAGCAGTCCCCCTGCTGGGGGTCCTGTCCCTCGGGGCCTTGTGTCTGGCTCCAGGGCAGCTTACCACATGGTGAGCAGCTCACCCAGGGCTCCCCGTTCTCATGGCCGCCCCTCCTCCCCTGGGGAGGCAGTGGCTCTGGGAATGCCCGGGCCTGTGGTTGCCTGTCTGAGCTTTTCTGCTCCATCCCCTTTTCTTATGGAGTAGGACAGTCCACATTTTCCTGGGTTCAGCACTCCCCCTCCAACCCGACCCTGTGATTTGAAGGGTGGTTCTACCTCAGGGCTGTGGAAGTGGGCACACAGGCAAGGCTGGACAACCCAGACGTCCTTGGCCCCTGAGAGTACAGGCAGCGGACCAACGCCATTCACGTCAACTTTTGTTCTCAAGTTCTGGATTCTCTGGGGACACCAGGGAAGATAGTTTCCCTCTGAGTCATCTGCTGAGCTGTTTGGCACCAGCCAAACACTGAAATGGTGAAAGCCATGTCAGTGGCTGCTGGGAGAGAGCCTGCTTGGGAATGCAGTGGGATCACCACCAAGATGGCGCCTGGTGATCCTCCTCTTCTCACACACAGGGCCTCGTGAGGCTCCCTGCCACACTGAAAGGGCCTAGCCTCTGCAGCCAGCAGAATATACTAGAAATTGTGTAGTCTGATTTTTAGACTTAGGTCATAAAAGAAGTTGTGGTTTCCTCTTTGTGTTCTGTCACTCGCGTGGAGGACTCCAGCCGCCATGTTGGAAGGACTCCAGCCGCCATGTTGGGAGGACTCCGGCAGCCCCTGCAAAGGCCTCTCTGTCCCTGAACACTCACTTTCCAAGACTGTGCAGGAGCTCGGTTTCCACCCTAATCAAACTGTGAGGTGATGGCAGCCCCACCCACCATCTGTCAGGCCACCCAGCTAAGTCACCCCAGATCACTGACCCCAGAAACTGAGGACGGTAACAACTGCTCAGTATGCTGCCAGGGAAAATGAACAAGCGCGTCCTTAGTGTGCAGGCGGCTTGTCTCTCGAGCTTCAAGACATAGTTCTCCCTGACGGCCTTGGCCAGGGGAGGGATCCATCCCACCTGCCAGACCCTCCCTGGTGGGTTTGGCCTCTGCCTCCGTGGAGGAGAAAGCTGTTTCCCTGCTCCCTGAGTCACCATTTGAGAGAGTGCTCTGGGCCCCAGAGGACTTCACCCCTGTTATTTTTAAACCACATTTATTTTCAAATCCCTGAAGGAACAACAGTGAGCTTTGCATATCCCTGAGGCTTTTAAAAACAGGTAGGATTTAGATTTGTTTATTTATCCATGGAGAAAACCATGACTGGGGCAGCTTCTCACTTATGGGCGTCTGCTCAGCACCCCAGGGGCCCCGCAGGCGCAGGGAATCTGTCCTGTGGTAAATTGCAGGTGACAGTCTCGGCCAGGAAGACTCCCCAGGGGAGGTGGGGACAGCACAGAGCAGCAGGGTCTGAGGAGCAGGGTGCCGGGTGTGAGGGGGACGAGCAGGACAGAGGGGCCCGGAAAGGCCACGCGGGCTGCGTGGCGGTTCCTACGGGGTGATAGAAAGAGCAAGCACATAGGGCTCCTGGGCAGTCAGGTGACTTGGTAGGTTTCCAGAGTCCACGATGGCTGGGACAGAGGAACTGAGGTCCTCTTCTGGGTCCTCTGTCTACCTGCAGGAGAGACACTCCCTGCATCTACTGGTGCCCTCTCTTCCCCGCTTCCCCCTCTGGGCCTGGGAGGCCGAAGTCCCCTGGTGTGAGGCTGGAGTTGTGGCCTGGCCAGAGGCCAGATCTGAGCAGCCCCGGGGTGTCTGAGGCTGGGT
>PVJX010001753.1:26111-64971 GCA_004027295.1 Dolichotis patagonum
TGCACTTGCCAGGCAGGCGCTTGTGCCACTGAGCTAAATCCCTGGCCAGGAAAAGTTTTCCGTGAGTCCCCAGGAGGCCCTTGAATGCTCGCAAAGGCAGCGGAGTCTGCAGAGCAACAAGGCTCACTTGACCGGTGCAGACAGACACGACTTCGGGCTTAGCCAGGGTCAGGAGCGGCAGGCAGGAGAGCGACTTGGGGGCGCTCAGGAGAGGACAGAGCGTCTTGGAGAGCAGCAGTGACAGGGGCCATGGAGCACGCGGCGGGTGTGAAGGTGGCAGGGATGTGACAGTTCCTGCGGGGCCTCGCCGCAAGTGTGCCCGGGCTGAGACCCTCTGCAGGCAGCAGGTGGGGACGGGCCCAGGAGGACGGCCCTCCCTGGGTCCCCGGGATGGCCTTCCAGGGTGCCAGGTGCGCCGGCAGCCTCTCCGCCGATCCAGCAGGCCACAGCGGCACCTGACTAATGAGCTCACTCCGGCCTGAGACAGCAAGACGGTGCCTCGTTGCAGGTAATAAGAATCACAATTAGGCCTCGGGGACCTGCTCATTCTCAAGATGACTCATTTGTTCCACCCCTGACAGCCAGGCCTGCGTGGGTGCTCAGGGCATGCAGCCCTAACGGGGAACCATGACCTAGTTTGGCATGAATGTGGCCCCGCCCACACCCCCACACACTCTGCTCTTGGGAATTGACCCCTGGAAGGGTGAGTGGCACTGTGATTATCACACTGATAATCAGGCTGAGCAGACACGGAATGGCAGATGCATGCACAAAGGACTGTGTCTTGTCATCAGGGAGAGACTAATGGGGTGCTCTCCCGGGGAGCCCCCTCCCAGGGGTGATGCTCGTGATCTCACACGTCAGTGCGTGCGTCAAGAACTCACACAGGCACTTATCTGTCTTCATTAGCACTGACACCTGTCACCCTCAGCCGTGGCTATGACCCAGAGCTGGTCAGCAGCCCCATCAGGATTGCAGCGTGGGCTAAAAAGACACGGTGCAGCCATCTCCACCCCAGCTCCGGTGCCCAGCGTGGCCGAGGCCCTGAGGTCTAAGGAGGAAGAAGGACTCCTTCTGCCCTCTTCCCAGGGTAGGACGCTTCCAGGGAAACTGTATTAGCAGGAGGTACTGGCCAGGTGGAAGGTGGCAGGAAGGACTTTGAGTAGGGGAGGGTTCCATAAAGTGACTTCATCCGGGGAGGGGGGATGGTCCATCACACCCTACCTCGCCCATAGAGGGCTGAGCCCTGTGAGAAAGCCAGTGAGGTTTATGGAAGAGATGAGACCTTCTGTGTGTCTGCTGAGGGAAAGAAGTGCATTTGGATTATTTTTGTCTCCCTACAGGGGTCAGCAAGAGTCCAGCATCAAGTCCTAACTCAGAGTGTGATCAATGCTCCCACAACAGACCAGTTTCCTGGCTCCCACTAGATGGTCATTTTAATTTATCAGATTGAGCCGTCATCACTCATGCTATGTAAACTGTTATTTTCTGTCTGTCCATCCATCCACACATCTACCTATCCATCCGTCCACCCATCCACCAGCCCAATCAAGCATGTATGTAAGCATTCAAACATTCAGCCATTCAACAACCCATCCATCCATCCATCCATCCACCCATCAACCCATCCATCCATCCACCAAGCCATCCACCCACCCACCCATCCATCCATCCATCCATCCATCCATCCATCCATCCATCCATCCATCCACCCACCCACCCACCCACCCACCCTTCCATCCATCCACCAAGCCATCCATCCATCCATCCATCCATCCATCCATCCAAACCTCCAACTCCAGTCATTCATGCAAAGCGAGGTTTGTTGCTCGCTGACTCCTGATAAGGACGGCTCTGTCACAGGGTGTGGAGAAGAACAGAGCTTGGCTCAGGGACTTACTAGTTTTAGATCATTTATAATGAAAAGATACATAGCAACATGGGGCTTCTCCTTCCCAAGGACTTCTTTGGGACCCTTTGCAATGGTTAGAACTGTTTTGCTAAACAAAATGTTGTGGTCCTTACCCTGATACCTGCGAATTCGCCTTTATAGGGAAATGGGGCCTTGGCAGATATAACCAAGGTGAGATGAGGTCATCTAGGATTGGGAGGCCCCAAGCCAGGGACAGGTGTTCGTAAGAGAGAACAAAGAGTGTGGACACAGAGCCCCGCAGTGGGGGGACAGGAGAGCATGGAGCGGAAGTTGTGACCCATCCCTAAGTCACAGGACGCCTAGCACAGGCATGGCCAGGGACCCAGGGGAGTGGTGTGTGGTGCCCTTTGTCCCTCCCAGCCTCAGGAGGGACCACACTGCCACCCCAGGAGTTGAGACTCAGCCTGCAGAGCTTCTGTCCCGAGCCACCAGGTGCAGTGCTGGTGTGGCCGCCCGGCAAAGCTGATTCACCGCCCAAACATGTGGGCCTCCCTCCCTCCTTCACGGATGATGCAGGGTGAGCAGGTGTGGGGGCCTAGGCACAGCCGGAAGGCCAGAGCCTGCTGGCTTTATGAAAGGGGACTTCTGACGTGGCCTGCATGGAGTGTCATGTGGACACAGAGGGAGATGTGGATGATATCTGCACAAGGCAAGGGGCACAAGCGGCCCCAGCAAGCCGCTCTCCAAACCACAGAAGATGCAGCCTCTGCCCAGGACTCCCTCTCAGACTCCCAGCCTGTGTTTTGTGAGATAAAAAATGTGCATTGTTCAAACCACCCTGTTTGCCATCCTTTATAGCCAAGTCCCTGCAGCCCCATAGCAGGGAGAAGGCCGAGAGGCAGTGAGCAGGTGCAGCCTCACTGGGGCGCTGAGGCTGACCCTGGGGACCCAGAGGCCGTGGTTGGTAAAGGAGTTTGCAGGCCAGGAGTGAGGGGCAGAGAGGCCTCTATTCATGGTCAGGAGGACAGCTGGACACACAGCTGACATAATAGCACGCTGGGCACTGCGTTTGTGGAAGGACAGCACTGGCCTTGGGCAGCAAGCTGGGTGCTGTCCGTGTGGACACCCAGGCCCCTCCTGTCTGCATCTGCTGTCCACCTGGGGTGGAGACAGAAGAAACATTTCCCTCTGTGTGAATGGCAGGGACGCTGGGGCACCCGGAAGTGGCTTTCTGCTCGGGAAAATGGGGGGCGGGCAGAGGGGACCCACAGTGACGCCACCACCTTGGGGGCAGAACGGTCTGGTGGTTAAATGCTGGCCGCCTTGCCGTGCCCCACACCGGCTGCTCGCCCGTCGGGGAAGCCCGGTCTGAAATCGGCTCTGTGGGCTGTTCATCCCCTACAGTGCGGGCTGGGGTCCTCGGGCTCCTGGCTGCCCTGGCACCCCAGTGGATGAGTCACCATCTGCTTCAGGGATGCATGGGCCAGGCTTGCACCTCCCTGCAGCCAGGTCAGCAGCTCCTCTCCGTGTGGCTTCATCTCAGGGCTGCGTGGATTGAGGGACTCCAGGGAGCCCAGCACCCTGCCTGCCCACCCGGCTCTCCTGGCCCCCGGCAGCCTTTTGGGAGGGAATCACACATGTGACCATCAGCGGACCCCCCAGTCCCGCAGGACACTCAGCACACAGTCGGCCCATTTTGTCACTGCAGGCCACCTGCCCTGGATGTGGAGGGCACCCCACGTGCAGTCAGGGTGTCACTGGGCAGTGCCAGGTCCTCTTATTTGCGTTCTCATTACTCAGAGCTGAGCGGGGAGAGTGGATGCAGCCCTGGGAGGGGACAGAGCATGGCACACAGGGAGGGAGCGCACTTTATGTCTATAAATACACACTGCACCCTTCCCGCCACACTTGGGGAAAGGCGGGCAGCAGGGCCCGGGCGACCAGGAATCAGGGGCAAGGATGCCACTGAAAAAGGAGCGAGCAGGAGGAGCCTGGGACAGGCAGGTAGCCCTCAGCACCCCAGCAGCACCAGCGGAGGGGATGAGTGGCAGGCAGCGCACACCGGTCCTGTGGGGACATGGACTCCATCACGGAGCGGGCAGGAAGAGGGGAGGTGGGCAGAGGAGGAGGAAGGGAGGAAGCCGCAGCAGGAGAGAAGGGGAGGGGAAGAGAAGAAGGGAGGGAGGAGGAAGGAGAGGAAATGGGGGCAGAAACAGCGACGGGGAGGGAGAGGAGGCAGGGAGACAGGTGTGGAGACAGGAAGCTGTGGGAGACAGGCAGGGTGGCCGCTGGAGGGGGGACGTTACCAGGAGCAGGGAAGAGGGGCCGACTCCCCTCCGTCCCAGGGTCCCTGCACAGTCCGGCCCAGCCCCACCTGCTCGCCCACCCTCTGAGGAGCCCAGCCTATGACTTCCGGCCGGGTTTTCTCTGGGGCCTGGCCGCTGTGCCCGACCCGCTGCCCCAGGGCGCCTGGCTGAGCCTGCAGGTGTGTGGCCCATCCTGCGGTCACTGCTTACCCCTGTCTCACAGCCCCGGGCAAGTTCCCAGACAGGGCTGGCTGTCCTCATCTTGGCCGGTGCTGACAGACCCATCACCACGCAGCTCACCCTGGCCTCTGGAGAAGCAGCAAAGGCTCACAGCCTGGGCTTGGACCCACTGTGAACACAGGTCACCCCCAAGACGAGAGTCCCCTGGCTGTCTACGGTCCCAGACCTTCCCAGGGGACATTTCCAGAGTGGACAGGGAGCCTGGGGGATTGGAGAGGCCAAGTGCAGGCTGGACACCGCCCAGCCAAGGGACCCACAGCTTCTGAGAGGACGGGGGTTGAGGGGCACAATCCACAGGATGAGCCTATGATACCAGCCTGGTTCTCCACCCTCTGGAGACGCCTCACCCCAGGGACCTTGGCTTATAAAAAGACCCTGTCTTGGACGCTTGCTGAGGAGTTGTGAGCACGTGTGGGTGCGTGTGAGTGTGAGTGTGTGTGTGTGTCCTCGGTGTGCGGTCACACAGCTGGCTGCGGCCCGTTTCCCACCTGTCCCCTCTCAGGCCTTCCTCTCCCATTCTCTGGGCCAGCTTGGACGCGGTCTCGGATAACCCGGGCTTGGCTCCCCGCGGCCCCAACAGCACAGGCTTCCTGCCACCGACCCGGCCACACTTGGCTTGTGGACCCGACCCTGGTCTCGGAGCCATGTGGATTTTATCAAATCCAAATCGCCGTCGTGTCCTGGGAGCTCTCAAGAGCCCGGCGATTTGGAACCCACTTTGGTTCCGAGGTTTAAAATTCTCGCCCTGCCCGGTGCCAACCTCTTCACGCTGCCCGGTGGGCATCCTCCTCCGGGCCGTGGGTGGCGACGTCCGGGGGCAGCATTTCCGGGGCCCCCATGGCCAGCATCCCCCCTCCCCTGCGGGTGCACCGCGGCCACAGGTGCCCGAACTGAAGGCCGAAAGGTGAGCGGGAGCCAGGAGCACGGCTCACACCTTGTCCTGCAGCCGCTCCAAGCAGCTGAGCGGCTCCGCGCGCTCCCCGGGAGCCAGGCCCTGGCAGACCCACTTGACGTCGTCCTCCCTGCTCATGGCCACGGCGCTCGCGGCTGGGCACCCGTCGTCCGGGGCGATGGCCGTGAAGGTGGTAAATGTCACTCTTTTCCTTTTGGAGGTAGGGGACGCCGGGGGCTCACTGGGCTGCCCCTGGCCCTCTGCCAGCGTGGGTCCCGCGGGTGTGAGCAGCTGCCCGCTGGGGCCGGGCTGGGGGTCCATGCCGAGGAGCAGGTACTTGCTCTCCTCGAAGTCCACGGCCCGGCCAATGGCGGTGACCTGCTCCTCGGGGCAGGAGGCAAAGGCCGCCTGGTTGTCCAGCAGCTCTGTCCGGTGGCTCAGCCCCACCCAGTCGTGTGCGCGGCTCAGCCCCTCCTGCCCCTCGAAGGGGACCTGCTTGTGCCTGTACTTCACCACGAAGGTCACGCAGTTGATCAAGAAGACCACGATGGCCAGGCAGAAGACACCCAGCAGCGCGTACATCCCAATCTCCAGGTCGCTCAGGCCCTTGGCCGCCTGCGCGGGGCCACCCTCCTCCATCTCTGCGTCGCTCCTGGGGACGTCAGCCTCGGGAAAGCTGGTGAGGTCCACGGTGGCAGTCTGCAGGGACCCACCACCCTCCACCGAGCTGCCCTGGCCCTGCCTCCGGGGGAAGCTTGGCCTCTGTGTGGTGCCGCCCCGGCCCTCCATGAGGCCCCTGGAGGACGAGCTGCTGCGGAACTGCCCTTCTGGGGTTCCCCACTCCGGCAGGGGCTTGCTGGACCTCCTGTTGCCAGCGCCATTTTCCAGGTGACCAGCTGCCTCAGCCTGCCGGATGTCGCTGGTGTTGGGGTTGGCGTCGTTCTGACCGAACTTCACTCTGATGTTGGCCGTGCCCGTGGCCAGCACACTCCTGCGCTTGGATTTCTGGCACGTCTCGCTGATAACCAGCTCCACCTTCACCAGCGTGCCCTGTCCTTCTGTCTCGGCGGTGATGACTGGCCACTGGAACCGGGGGTCCTGGTGGATGGAGACCACCTTCTCGTCCAGGGACGCGGCCACCAGCGAGAAGTCCTGCGCATCATAGATGTCCAGGGGCGTGACAGAACCATCGCTGAACTGCACCCAGCAGCTGATGGCCGCTTCCTGCGGAGGAGAACAAGGTGGTGAGCGGGGGCTGCAGGGTCTCTAACAGGGCAGAAACACAGGTGAGAGGTCCCCAGGGTATGCAAGATGCACCCCCAAAATCAGCAATCCTGCAGGCCACAAAGGGCCTCCAGCCCCCGGGGCTGTAGTGAGCACTCTGCGGCGAGGGCTGCTTTTTCCCTGAAGATCTTGGAAGGAAGCCTGAGGGCTGTGCAGGACCTGTCCCCCACTGTCACATAGCACTGCGTGGCGGGGTCGCTCACAGCTCACGTGGTTAGATGAACAGTGTGCGTGGAGCTAGTTTTCCATTGCATTAACACCGAGCCTCCGCTCGCTACTCACAACACTAGGGGAGCCCCATCCGGAGGAGGACGGACCCCCGGGGGGCTGCAAGCCTGGCTGCACTGGCCCTGCCCACTGGGTAGGCAGGAATGTGTGGACACACCTGGGGACCCCGCTAATCCTGCTCAAACTGAGAAGCCTGCTGCCCACAGGAGGAACCCAGAGCCCCGGGGGCCTGGGTCACGCTCTGTGCTGTATGCCCCGTCTCTGACCCTCGTCACTCTGTTGTTTAATTAGCTTTCCTCACAAATAGCAGCATAGCAGTGGGCAGGGTGTCACTGAGACAGTGCAGCTTTTCATTTCAGAGAAGATGTCAGCACCCTGGACAGTGATCGCGGCTGGCTGCTTCCGGTCTCCTGTGGCATCCGTGGAGCGCTGCCCTGCCCAGGCCCAGGAGGACCAGAGCCCCAAGGATGTGTGGCCCTGTCTGCAGAGCCGGTGGGGATCGGACACAGCCGTCATCAGAGCACGGTCTCAGCGGTACTGAGTGGCCTGTCCATCCTAGCCACGCCCTCTCTCCCAAGTTTGAAAGAAGAAACAGGAAACACTTAGCTGTGGGGGGGGCATCAAAAGTTAGGGGGCTGAAGGCCCGCTGCGGAGAATGGATATGGATCACGTCCAGGGTGTAACGGAAAAGTATGGTGTTTAAAGGTTTAGAAATTTTACAGTAAAGGACACTTTGCCACAAATCTTCCTCAAAATAACCCCCTCACTTGGAGCGCACTGGTCCCACGCTCCTCACCCCTGTCTGCAGGGCTCTGGAGTCCCCGCAAGAGCATCTTCAGCTTTGCTGTCCTGCTGCCTTGACGTCCTGAATCGATTCAAAAATTTACCTCGTCACTTAGACTTTGGGGAGGCGCCGAGGCCGCGGTGCCAGGCCTGGTGGCGGTGGCACAAGTGCACAGCACATTGTTTTTGGGGGGCCCACTTTCCACGGAGGGGTGCGGGCGGTGGCAGCACTGACTGTGCCTTCATCACACTGGGAAAGACGCTCCTGAAAGAGGACCCCGGAGCTGCTTCAGAAAGCAGCAAGCACGAGGGGACGAGTGTGTTCCAAGAGGGGGACTCGGGAGTCACGGCAGTGTGTCTTTCACGGGGACAGATCTCTACATTTGAACACTCGCTGAATCTTGAACCAGCCCCGGTGTAGCTGAATACCTGGCCGTGGCACTTGTGTACCGAAAGAGAGGAAATAGACCAGCCCCGGTCACCGGGCAGGATGCACCGGGCCGGGCAGAGACTGCCGGGGCTCACAGTGGGCCCCCGGCTCCCCGCCCCGGCTCCCACGGCACACAGACAGGTGAGTCCCTGAGGTCACCGCCCGTCTGTCCCTGTGGTGAAGGAGCACGGGTGTGGGGCTCCACTTGGTGGCTTCACTTGGTGGCTGTGACCATCTACTCTTGCGACTCTCTCCCTGCTCTGGCAGGGGAAGGAGACGCCGTGAAGTCCAGTGCCTGCGCCACAAGTCCTGGCCACAGCGGGGTGACCCACAGGAGCGCCCGGCCACCCTCACCTGTCTGGGCCTCTGCAGCAGCTCCTGTGCCACCGAGGTGGCGAAGATGGCTCTGTTGCTGCCCGGGCTGAGCTGTAAGGAGAGGGACAGGCCCGTCACCAGCTGGACCCCGAGGTCGGTGATGGTCACCTTCTCATCCAGCACAGTGATGGTCTTCTCAGCCAGGATGGCGTCTGACAGCGGGGACAGGATCTAGGGGCAGAAGGACAGGACAAGGAGAGGCTTTCTGCGCCCCAGCGACTCCCCAGGCCCCGGGCCGCAGGGGCACGGAGAGCGGCAGGGAAGGGTGGGCCCTTCGGAGGGCCTCCTGCCAGTACTTTTGGGTCCTGCGCGCTCTGGAGAAGGGCAGGGCAGAGCTTGTGGCCCTGTCCACCCTCAGACCCCGCCTGGCCCTGTGCCTGGCTCCCTGTGACGGAGGACCTGGCGCTGCCACCGTCTGCATCCTCTGTGCCACTGCTCCTCACGGCCACTCATTTATTCCATTATGTTTCGGGCGGTGGGTCTGGACCACGGGCTGCGTGTTCATCTATTTCACATGCAGGTCAGGTGGCCTCCGTGGTCTATGCTCCGTAGACCGTGCCCTCGCTCTGCTGGGGTCCCACGGCCCACACGGACAAGCGGGGGCTGCGTGAGAGCCTGGCTGCAGCTGGAGGTCGTTCTGCACGCCCTGCCTCCCAGTCCCTGTGTCCTGTCCTTCTGCACATCCTGCACAGCTGAGCACACCTTAGCACACTGCCCACGCCGGTGGGGGAAGCTGGACGTGACCGCCGTGACCTCAGCCTCCGTGTGCTGGGATCCCCGGCAGGGCCTCGGGCCTGGCTCCATGCCAGGAATGCTTTACACGCAGGCAGTGATTCTGCTTCCTGAAACACCCAGCTCTGGTAGGAGGAGAGTTTCGGGGTCCCCAGGGCAGTGGGTGTGAGGGTGTCACTGCGGTAGGTGCGAGTCATCCAAAGGTGACCGATCCGGGCTCCGTGTCCCGACCCTGACATCCCTGCAACTTGGGAGGCTGAGGCAGGAGGGTTGTGAGTTCAAGCCCACCCCTGCCAGCCCAGTGAGAGCTGCATGCCAAGGCCCTGGGTTCAGTCCCAGTGCCAGGGGAAGGAACCGCATAGCAGGTTGTGAGCAGGAGATCAGATACTCCTGGCTTAGCGGCCTCCCTGCTTACTGGCCGCTCATGCTTCGGATCTGCTGCTCAGAGATGAGCATGGCACTGCGGCTGGCCCTGGGTGGCTTCCACAGCGTGGCGCCCTAACCCTGCGGAGTGGCAGTTCAGAGTTCACGGCCTCGGTAGGTCATGGATTTTTCCTTAGAACCTAACTAATAACTGTTTCAGAAACTGCCACAATTTTGCAGAAACTGCAGATATCTTCCACCATTGGTTTTTTGGTGGTAGGTTTGCAAATAGCCAATCAGAGAGCAGGGCTCAGTCCTCCTTGCTGCTGATTGGCTGCTGCCTGGTAACCCATGGGCCATCGTCCTGCATCGCACCAGGGAGCTGTAGTGTGTAGCTGTCTCCAGTGTCCTTGGCTGCTTCTTCTTACTGCCTTAGGACGCTGCCAGAGCACCCTGCACCTTCTAAGGCTTTATTAATACAGGGTTTCATTAAATTAAATTCCATAAGTAGAGAACACATGGCATATTTAGGATTTAAACTATAAAAATAGGCATTCAGAGGCATGTTCTTTTCTATTCTTTTTTCTTTTTCAGACAGGGGCTCACTATGCAGTTCAGGCTGGCCTTGAGCTCACTTTGTAGCCCAGGCTGGTCTCGAACTCCCAACGATCCTCCTGCCTCAGCCTCCCAAGTGCAGGGATTACAGGCGTGCGCCACCACGCCCGGCTCAAGAGGTATTTTCTGACATCTGACATTGGTGGTTTTTTGCAGCTCAGAGGTGCTCCAGGAACAAAACCCCTGTGACTTCTGGGGTCCACTGTCCTGTAACTTCGCTGATGTGTGTGCAGCACAGAGGTGTGGCTTCTGATGTCCAGTACGGTGTCGCCTGGAGCAGGAGTTACGCAAATACAAGCAAAGCCACCAGGCCAGTTCCCTCGGACCACGCTTTTGCCCTGAGCACTGTAGTGTCCGCACTCGGTCCACGTCCCCACTTAGCGTCTGGTTTAGTTAACGACCCGGCCGCAGGGCCGGAACTCAGACATCCCCTGAGGAAGGTCTGTGTGGAAATGCCATGGCGTGGCATACGTGGCTGATCGTCAGCAGAGTAGGGGTCTGCGGGCCCGATCCCTGTGGATTTGGCATGGCCGTGTCTCCCTCTCGTAAACACCAGCCCACGTTTGGAGGGGTGTGTGGTGGACAGGCCATGGTCAGACCCAGCGTCAGCCAGAGCATCGCTCATGCCCGCTGCTTAGAAACCGCACAGACTGTCTCACCAGACACTCTCCTGTCCCCTAACTGGGACACCACTGCCCTCTGTCCCCCGACGGGAGGGACCCCGGTGCAGTGCTCCTGGAAAGTGCTGGGTTCCCAGTCTCGGCAGTGGATGCTGAGACCTGGGGTGGCCAGGGAAGGTGGGGGCCGGGGTGTCACATCACCAGGGACCTCAGCTCTGTGGCATCTTTACACCACTTGTGTGCAGTTCCACTAAAGCTACTCTGTGATAGCATCTGTCCTAAGAGACGGTGGTCAGTGGGATTCTCAGAGGTGGGGACCCACAGGCCCGGCCTCGGGCGTCTCACCTGGATGGTGGTCATGCCCAGCTCCTGCCCCATCAGGATTTGTCCCCCTTGCAGCCTGGCGATCCTGGGCTCCTCCACCTGCATGAAGTCACTGATCAGCTCTGTGATGTCCACTTGCCAGTCGGGGCCCAGCAGGTAGACCAGCTGTCCTCCAGGGTCAGCCGCCTCGGCCACAAACTGCGTCAGCACCCGCACCATGGCGCGCTGGAACTGCAGTGCGCAGCCGCGGCCCCGCCGCTCCTCCTCGGCCTCCTCCTCGCTGTCCGGTGCGGGCCTGCCGAAGAGCCAGGTCAGGGGGCGGGTACTGGTGTGCTGGGACGAGCGCCGGGCTGTGAGGGACAGGCTGGGCACCACCCCATGGGGGCTCACAGCTCAGACTCAGAGACGGGAGGCTGAGGGTCTTTATGACTCCCTAGGACGGGCAGGGGCCGCGTCAGGGTCCCATCGCCTCTCCTGCCACCTCCACTCTGGGTGACTCTCTCTTTAGCATGGCCTGTCCCCAGAGACTTGCTCTCCGTGGCCATCTGAGGGCAGTGACTGCAGGGTCACTTTCAGGTTGTAAAGACTGGCATCGCAGGGCATGGTGGCACATGCCTATAATCTCAGCACTCAAAAGGCTGAGGCAGGAGGATTGCTGAAAGCTCAAGGCCAACCTGGTCTACATAATGTGTTCAAGGCCAGCTTAAAATACATGGCATGAGCCAGTCTCCAAAAACAGACAGACAGACAGACAGACAGGGGCATCAGTGTCACTTGTGTTCTCTCTCCCCGGCTGTCCCCGTCAGCCCACCCTGATGAAGCAAGCACCCTGCACTGCCCCATGGGCTGGGCCACTCGGCGTGGACTCACCCTGCTCTCAGGTGGACAGAACCTGCAAGGCCCCAGCCCCAGCAGCCGCTGGGCTGTGCCCACTTTGCCACCCACAGAAGTGTGAGACACATGCGCTGTCCAAACCCAGCGGTGCTGAACCTTTTAGGGACTGAGTGCCCGCACTGCAAGCCAGCACCCAGGGGTTTATCCCGGAGCGCCAGGCTGCGGCTAAGCCTGGCTCCCCCACGCTGGGCTGCTGGGGCGCCTTGCTCTGTGTGCCCGCTGTGGCACGTGTGCCATGGGTTCACCACTACTATTTCACACCATGCTACGTTTTGGGTATTTTTTCTTGAGGCACTGGGGACTGAAATTAGGACTTTTGTACTGAGCTACGTCCCCAGCCCTTTTACTGAATTTCCCTGAGGCAGGGTCTCAGTAAATCTCTGCGTTGCCCAGGTTAGACTGATTTCCAATCGTCCTGCCTCAGCGTCCCTGTAGTTGTGCACCACTATGCCTAACTTGGAATAATTTAACTTTGGGGTGAGCCCTCAACCAAACAGCAGCAGAAACCAGGACGATAAGATCATGCAGACTGCAAAGTCCTGCAAAGCAGCAGAGTCAGAGCGAGGATTTAACCCCAGGCAAAGCTCGACACAGTGAGACAGGGAGGAAGGACCCACGTGTGGACGCAGACAGATGGCAGCTGCTCCCTCGACATCTGCACCTCAGCGCAGTGGCCGTTACGCCGCCATCTCCTCTACCCAGCTCGTGGCCGTGTCTAAACCCAGCAGCTGGGCAACATCTGGAGGAGGCGATCGGGTCTCGCTGTCTCTCCCAGCAGCCCCCTCTCCTCAGCGCACAGGTTCGCTCCCAGCTCAGCCTTCCCACCTGACGCCGGAAGCCCCGTGCTCGGGAGTCACTGCCTGCCGCTCTGTGTCTGTCCAAGCCACCTCCTCCAGCCACTCCCATTGCCAGGGGCCAGGACAGGGACGCATGTCCAGGCCCAAGCCCACAGCCTGCGGCCATCTTTCTGTGTCAGTTCAGCTCGTGCCAGCTTTGTGCACTTCCTGAGCCCTTTGGGCACAGATCTGTGTGCCTATTCCCTGAAGCGACAATCAAGAAGGAGAGGCTGAGCTCTTGTGACTTCCTTGCTAGTAACTGACTGGTGGATGAGTCTGCACTGGACAATAGAAAGCTTGATTTTGCCATGTATGATGGCACATAGGAGGCTGATGCAGAAAGATCACCACACACATTCAGGAGGCTGAGGCAGGAAGACCACCACAAGTTCAAGTCCAGCCTGAACTGCACAGTGAGACCTGATCTCAATTAATAACTAAATAAGAAGATTTAAATTTGACTTCTTGGACTGGATGCATGGAAAGGCTGTGCTACCAGGCAGACTCATCCTGATGTTCTCAGAGAGACACCTGTCCCTTGCCTCTTCCTGCAAGCCAGATCCTCTGCTATCTTCCCTGGCTCCAGCTGGGCCCTGAGGACCAGGGCTGGGTGGCCCGAGCACACTGCAGCTGGGCTATTGTGCTAGGTGAGGAGTGGGGTGCAACCTGGTGAGGGTAGGACTTACATCAGGACTTTCTCTGAAATACTGGGAAAGGGAGGACACACTCCCAGCAGGAGCTACGGAGAAGAAAGGATAGAAACCCGGGAGCTGATGATGGAATCCTGACCAGGGATGCAGGTGCCACAGCTGAGGGAGGGATGGACGCCCTGTCCTGAAGACGTCCCGAGGATCCCGGGGTCCAGTCCCAGCTCGGGCCAGCCAGGCCGTGTGCAACCCTGGGAGCCCTAGGGCCCTGGCCTGTTGCTGAGATGGTACCCCCACACAGATATACCTTCTGCTGGAGACAATGGGGACCCTCCAGCCCTTGATCTGGTTGAGCTCTGTGTCTGACACCTCGATCTGCAGTGGGAGCCGGGGCGCCCACACAGTCATCTCCAGCGGGCTGACCAGGTGCTGGTAGGAGAAGGTGACCACCACATTCATCTTGCCTTTCATTTCCTTCCCATTGACAAAGACGTAGTCGCACCTGTCGGACACCTGTGAGGGTGGGAGGGAAGAGAGGCAGCTGAGTTTCACCGCAACCTATGGCCCAAAGATGGGGAGAACCATAGTGGGTTGTGGGCGACTGTCCTGAGGACTGAAGCCCAGGGAGGGGAGATACACTGCTATTGCCAGAGTAGAGATACATTGTTGAGTGCTGCTTATGTTGCTGCAAAAGCCGCCACCTCCGCAGTCACAGAGGCAGCTGAGTCAAGGATCTTTCATACCCAGCTGTGGTGGCACACAAGCAATTGGCAAATGAGGTCTCATGTCTCTAAAGTGTGTACACAGTGTCTCAATGTGTATGGTGAATGATCACCAAGTTCAAGTTTATTCACACACCCCGCACCCCACAGCTCCTTTCCGTGTGTATGCACGTGTGTAGTGTGAGGACATTCACTATCCACCGCCTGGCAAATTCCCAGCACACGATATGCCATTATTAACTAGAGTCACCATGGTGTGCATCAGGTCCCCAGGTTAGTGCATCTCACATAACTGCAACCTGTCTTCACCGTCACCCCATTCTGCCACCCCGACATCTTTTCCTCTCTGCTTCCACAAGACTGACGGTCTTAGACGCCACGTCAGTGAGATCACAAGCTGTCTGCCCTTCAGCGCCCAGCTTGTGTCCCCCAGCCTGATGCGCGGGGTTAAGGGAATGACGGGCTTTCCCTCTTAGTGAAGGCCGGATGGTCAGCATGGTTCAGGACCCCCCCAATCCCTTGCAGCCATCTGTCAGCAGCACTCGGGTCTTGCCTGTGGTGCAGCTTTGCTGAGTGACCAGGGAGATGACCCTAGGGTATTTGGGTGTGCCCTAATCAACCTGTCCTCATGAGAGGGAAGCAGGGGACGCTTGGGGCCGCGGCCATCTGTAGGAGGCTGTGCTGCCCTATCAAGGGTGAAGAGCGGGCCAGGAAGTGTGTAACACATCCAGGGAGCCGTGGAGCCTGACAGAGGGGGTGCATCCCTGCCCCAACCTGCGCCTGCCTCCTCTGAGACCTGGGGATGGTAGAGAAGCCCGTGGTCTCACACGGCCACCGTGGGTGGAGACTGCCCCATGGGAAGCTCATGGGGTGGCACTGAGCCAAGTCTGCCCCCCTGTCCCAGCTGTGCTGGAGGAGCAGAGAGGGAGGGTGACAAGAGGAGCCACACTTACTGGGCAGCTCGGACAGGACATGGCTGAGCAAGGCCCCTGTCCCCCAGATTAGTGGCCAGATCACCTGACACACTGGGGCCATTGCATTGCACATCACAGGTGGTGAAGTGACAGAGGCCCAGTGGCATGCGACCCCCTCGGCCAGGACGAGGCTGGGCGCTCAGCCGGGGTTGCACGGCTGCCTCATCCCCATGCACCGCCCTGCCCAGGCCTCTCTAGCTTTCCGTTACAGAGTGAAAACTCCTGGGCCATCACGGGGTGGAGGGAAGCGGAGGTGAGGCGAGCAGGCTGTTCCAGCGCCCGGAAAAGCGTTTCCAGCGAGATCCCTGCGTCTCTCGGTGCAGCGGGGAGGACAGTGCGGCAGGGGCGGGCGTGAGGCCAGGGCTTTGGATCCGCTCATGAGCGGAACTCTGTCACCCTTAGCAGCACGGGTGCCATGAAGTGACTGGAAGGCCAAGGCCACAAGCCCCTGAGGGCCTGGGACGGTGTGGCCACAGCACAGCCCACGAGGGCCCTGGGCTTTCTGAGCAGTGGGTTTCTGCTTCAGTCTTCTGTTTGTCACTCAGGCCAAGCTGGCACGGAGGGGAAGATGTCCTGGAGGAAGGAGAGGGGAGAAAGGGAAGGCGGGAGGGAGCGGAGGAAGGGAGGAAGGAAGGACACGTGGACGGGAGGAAGCCGGAGCGGCCTAGGTGAGGTCATGAGTGTCCTGCTTCTTCTTCTTCTAAACTTGTTCCCCACAGTAACGAAGGAGGTACAGGAAGCCAAGGCTGGGAGGAGTCAGGGAGGGAAAGGCACATGGATGTCCACGCCGGGGGCGCTTTTCCTGGACTCGAGCCGAGGCTGCCCGTGCCCAGGTGTGGGAGCTGTGGTCCTGGTCTGAGGGCCGGGTGCACGCGCGCATGTGTCTGTCTGTGGTGCTGTTGAGATCAACTCCTAAAAAGCAAGCAGCCTTTGTTGAAGCGCTCGTGGTCCCTGCGTCCAGCTGGCCTGTGACTGGTGCCCAAAGTCGGCGCTCTGTGCACGGGGCTGTCGGTCCCCTGCCTGCGGGTGCACTGCCCCGGCTGGGAAACACAGTTAATATCACCAACTCAGGTGCACATAATCCGACACCTCTGTGAGGCTAATGCCACTTCTTGCTTTTCTGTTTAAAGGCTGGATGACTCTAAATCTTATTTAAATATCACCGACATTCCTGGCAACATTTATGTTCTTCTGATATTTTCCCTTTTCCCATTTTCTCACCTAAGGGCTAAAGGCTCAGGGTACTGAAATTTCATTTCCCCACAAACTTTGCAGTCATGTCTCTCGGGAAAGCCTTCATGCAGTCCCAAGCCTGCGGGGTATTTTCGGTTTTGTTTTTAGATATTCTCTGGCTACATGGCTTGAACTCACCGTGAAACTCAGGCTGGTTCTGAATTTGCGGTGATCTTCCCGCCTCAGCTTCTGGAGTGCTGGGGTTACAGGTGCGCGTCTAGCCCGTGGTACCTTTTTCCGGGTGAGTGCTTACCCTGGACTAACGCAGTCACACTGGTGACGGAGGAGACAGCAGACAGCAGCTCGCGCTGATTGTCTGCTGCCTGCAGTGCTCTTCCATTGGCCTCGGTTATGCCTATTTTCCAGGTGATAAAATTGGGGCTTAGGGTCACACAGCTGCAGGACCTACAGTGCTGGGCGGGGCATCCTCCTGGCTCTGTGCTGGGGTAGGAATGGCCTCCTGCCCTTTTCCCCCGGGACAGAAGCTTAAGTGGAGGCACTGGGAGAGGGACCAGCCCAGCCCGGATCCAGGACCGGCCAGGATGAGTCCGCGCCTCTGTGCAGAGGAGAAGTTGACTTGGGCTCCGACCAAGGCTGAGACAGTGGCAGTGCCCCACCCCCAGTCACGGGCTGGAGAAAGGGACCTTGCAGGGGATTCGGTTTAGACAGGTCCCAGGTCAGGGCTGGCGCAGAGGGACAGTGTCCTGACCCTTGGGAGGCCACAGGAAGCTTAGCACCCTGGGCTATGGGCTGGGAGGGGAGACTGGGTGAGGCCAGAAGGGCAGGCGGCTGCACGCACCCCAGGGAGAGAGGCCGGGAGAGGCAACCCTGCTAGCACTGACCTTGGCATTGCTCCAGACCTGCAGGGAAGGGGCGGCAGACACTGCCAGTCCCCATATGCCCGGGCACAGAGCCAGCGTGGGCTCTACAGCAGGGCTGCCGTCCCCTCTTTCCTGTCCCTGCTTCCTGAGTGGGCTGCAGAGGCCTCGTGACACTGGACACCGAACAGAGCAGGGGCCAGCGCGCACCTTCCTTCCTCTAGCGCCATAGGTTCAGAGGCCAAGGGCTCTCAGGCCCCTCCTGATGAGGGGAGCCGGCCATCCAGGGAGTGCTGCCTGCGCCTCGCTCTCGGTCACCCCCAGGCGGGCATGTGACAAGACCTCAGGTCACCCGAATGGTGACCAGTCCCCAGCCTCTTGCCCCAGGCAGCTCAATTGTGGTCTCGCCTTATCTATGCAGTGTGATCAAAATATACAGCGAAGGATGGACTTTGAGACATTTATTACTGTGAAAGGCGCTGCCCTAGCCTCACGGTCCTCACCTTGCTTTGAGGGTGCTCATCCCGCTGTCCCGGCCTTTTCCGAAGCAGCTCCAGAGTCCTCTTTCCTGAGGGTCTACACCAGGTCTGATTAAAACATCAGTCAATGCCGTCACTGAGAGCCATCCACGCGAAGGTGGGCTCGTAAAAACGTGACGTCACATCCCCGTCCACCTGAGTCATCGGATGTGGCACTGTGTGACTGCCACTCTTTCCCGAGGCTGAGATGACCGACTTAGGACATCAAGGCAACCAGCACCGTACAGCTACAGATACTTAGGAAAGAGGACGCTAGAGCTGCGACAGAAAACAGCAAGGGCGATGTGAGGAGCGTGTTTGAAGCGACAGGGAGGATTCTGAGGAGGATTCCCAGCAATGCATATATGGAGCAAGTTCCTAAAATGGAAACATTCGTTCACCATATTGTTCGATCACATTGCAAAGCCTGGGGCCAGACTCCCGTGGGAGAGGCTGCCCTGCCCCTGCAGCGTGGCGGGCAGCACCCCTGTCTGCTCTCACTGGGTGCCAGCAGCACCCCAAGAGCAGCTGGGACACAGAACAGTCTCCCGCCTTGGGCAGGGGACCCAGCAGAGTAGCGCTCCGGGGCGAGCACTGGGCCGAGCGCGTCCCTCCTGCCCTGCAGCCCTCAACGCCAAGCTCGCCTCGTCCACCCAGTCACCGCGGGAACACCAAGCACAGAGGCGAACCTCCCCGGTCAGCTTCCTCCAACCCTACAGCAACAGATGCCCTCGAATCTCGCCTGCGTCCCAACGCCCGTCCTCCAGGCGTGCTGAGTGCTGCGTGGTGGGGCCCAGAACAGACTGAGCCCCCAGCCACTCCTCCTCACATGCCGGGGAGGCTGGGCCGTGCCATCTCCTTTTTCTGGAGAGCGGACTTGGAGGCACAGGCACGTCGGACGGACCGGCAGACAGTGTTTTCCAAAGTTGGCCATGGCCATCTGTCCCAGCTCCCCACAAACCTTCCCCAAGGTGACCTTGCTGTAGCCCCACCGAGGCGGGGTCGCATCTCCTCTCCTTGACTCTGGACGGCCTTGGGGGCCCGTTTGACTAACACGATCCCTTTTCCGTGATTGGCACTGGGACTTGTACGCAAGGCCTTTGCATTGGGCTGTAGCCCGGCGCGTTTGACATTTTCATGTTGAAGCAATGAGCGTCCCAGGCTGGACTCGGACTTGCAGTCCTCCTGACTCCGCCTCTCAGAGGGCCGGGGTGCACTTACAGGTGCTCACCCCCACATCCAGCCTGACCAATACAAGTTCCTGCAAGCAACGGTCTCTCTCTGTCTCGCTGTCTCTGTCTGCCTGCCCGTCTGTCCGTCTGTCTGTCTCCATAGAATGGAATGAAAGCGGATGCGAGCCAAGCTGGGGCCCTGTCTTGGTCACTTTCTCATCACTGGGACATGGTCCCTGACACCCACAGTTTGAAGGAGGGGAGGTTTATTCTGGCTCACAGTGGGGAGAGGATTCGGTTCACAATTGGTGGCTCCAAGGCAGGACAGCGTGGCGGAGGGGCTGGCGGGGGAGACGGCCGCTCACAGTATGGTGGACAGGAAGTGGGCATGAGGAGAGGAGCGAGGAGGGAGCCACACTTTCCGGCCACGCCCCGTAACTGCCTCTTTCGCCGGGCTCCACCTCCTAACTGGAAGTCAGCCCCAGCCGGTGATCCAGTCACCTCGCAGAGGCTCCCCCTAATCACCCATTTCCCTCAACTGTCTTTCTCACACGCACACACATGCGTGTGAACACACGCTCCACGCACATTCACATCCCTGCACACCCACGCACCAAAATGGAGACAGTGAGGGAAAATCGGAAACCTCCCCAAGTCTCATATCTACGGATTTCTTTCCTGTTGCTGTTGAATTTTGTGCTGCCGTTTGATAAATCTTTCTTAAACAACTATTTTTCCTCTCTGAAGATGAATAGTGTTTATTAGCCAGAGGACCCTTGTAAAAGTAATTGCATTTTAATTGGCACCTAATAACTGCGCATCGTATGGGGCGCCGTGTGCTAATACAATAACCGCGCACGACACGGCCCGATAAAATCGGGGCCATTAGCACGTGCATCTCCGCCTGCGTTTACCACTTCGCCTGTGCTGGGATCTGTGAACCGCTCTCTTCCGGTTCCCTATCAAACACATAACCACGTGTGATAAACCGCAGTTGCCTTCGGAGCTGTGGGATGCTGGGACCCTGGGACCCGCCCCTTCGGAGCTGTGCTCCCAAACAGGTTTCCGTGGTCGGTGGAGACAAAGCCGCGCCCCTCGTGGAGACTCCCGGATGTGGGGTTTTCTTGCCAGCGGCAAGGCTGAGGGAGGCTAGCCGGCGCTTCCTCCTCGGCTTCCGTGTCCAGTTTCCCTTATGGGTCTTTTGCAGCAGTGACCTGCTCAAGCATCCCGGGGCCTAGCCCTGCAATCTGCCTCACCGGCTGGTACTGCCCAGGCCTGTGGTGGACCCAGGAGGACGCTGCTGGGCTGGAGGAAGGACCCCCCCGAGCTCCTGGGCTCTTTGCTCTTCCTGTGAGAGTCACCTCAGCGACACTTAGGTCCCAAAGCCCAGCTGAGCCCAGCTGGCATCACCACCAGGGAGGATCCGGCTCCAGCCCTGGGGTACCCGTTCACGGAGGGCCCCGAGGCCACCCCTCACTCCTTGGCCTTCCCTATCCCTCTGCCTCCAGGGACCTTGGTCCCCCCACAGCCCACCCCATTCTCCAGTCCTTCACTGCGTTCTCTCTGCCTGCAAGAGGCACTGGCACGGCTGTCTGGGGGCTGTGCCCTGGGGACCGGGGGGCAGTGGCTTCCCAGGTGTGACAGGACGTCCTGGTCATACCCGAAAGGCTGGGAGTCTCTCTGGAGGAGGCCAGGGCTCCCTTTGTGCTCCTGTGCCTCTCCTGGACATGTGGAAGTGTCATCTGTCATCTCAGTGACCCTCACTCTGTCCCTCCATGGACGCGAGAGGGAGGCCTTCCCTGTTCTGTTCACAGACCACATCCCGGGACCCCAGCGGTGCTGCCGCAAGCTTCCTTCAAGGGGCAGGAATCCCCAAGGACAGGATGATATCCGGCCTCCTGAGCTGGGTTCTCGGTCCTGGGGGGGACTCGAGATGCCCCTGACCCTGGCCAGCGCTTTTCCATCCCTTTTTACGCCGCTGAGGTGGGATTCACGGCAGGAACCGAGCCCTGGGTGACTGTCTGAAGATTGGCATCATCTGCTAAGTGGACGCAGAATGAGAGCAAAGGCGCAGTGCAGCCAGGCGATCTCAGCCCCTGCCTCTCAATCCAGAGCCGCCCCCACACCTGGATGGGCACACAGCCGCCTGTCGGGTCTGGGACAACTCTGGGGTCACAGGCAGTGGGTGCTTGGGCAGAGATTTCCCAGCACGGGGAATGATGCCCCATAAAATGAAAAATAAAGAGATCCGTGGGGAGCACAGCCTGGGACCTGGGTCGGGGGTTCCCGTGGGAGAAGACGTGTGTGGCGGGCACGGTGACCCAGGGCGGGCGGGCGGGCAGGCGGAGAGGAGCGGCTCCCCGGGCCAGAGCCAGGCCGCCAGCTCCTCTCGTCTCCTCTTCTAAGGAGGACACAAGCGCCCGGCTGGATCCCGGCACAGGCCGGCTTCTGTGAGCCGCCCTGAGCCCCCAGGGCCCGAGCAGGACGGGGCATCTCCGAGGCAGCCTCCTGGGGCAGTGTCTTTCTCACACCCGACACATCCAGGACTCCCAGGTCCTGACTGTGCCGCCCTCACCCTGCACAGAGGTGCAGTGGCCTGTGTGGCAGCGGCCAGGTGCCAAGGCTACCAGTAGAAATGAATGCCTGCCCCGCCTGACACCGCCAGGGCCCCCAGCCTCCTTCCGAGCCAGGAGGTCACCGACCGCCTGATACACAGAATGAACTGGCAGTGGCTTCCAGTAAGGACCCAGTAGTGACAAAGACAGCACCTTCTGGTGAGGCCCGGAAGAGGCCAGCAAGGGGGAACTGCAAGCTGGGATGGGGCTGGGGCTGGGGCTGGGGCTGGGCTGGGGCTGGGGTGGGGCTGAGAACGGAGCTGTGCGCTTCCACAATCACCCACGGGCCTCTGATTCCCCGCTGATCCAAGGAAAGAAAAGTGCAGCCTGGAGTGGTTGATGATGTGCATCTGGTACCCCAGCTACGCAGGAGGCAGAGGCGGGAGGGTGCCAAGTTCAAGGCCAGAACGGGCAGCTTGGAAAGATGCTGCCGACAAAGCAAAGGTGCTCGGGTAGAGCACCTGCCCCGTGAATGTGAGGTTTGGGTTTGATCCAGGTACCAACATTTAAAAATGAAGAAAGGACGGAAAGAAAGAAGAAAAGAAAGAAAGGAAAAAGAAAAGAAAGGAAAAGGAAGGGAGAAAACCGAACACCTGGCCGGTGGGTTTGGCCCCAGACGGGAGCAGTGGCCACTCTGCCCTCTTGCTGGACAGAGCAGCCACCCTGGCTGCCTCTCACCGGACAAAACCGCTCTTCCAGGCAGGCAGGGGGGTGAGCCGAGTCCTGGCACCCAGGCCAAAACCCGCCTGGGGGTTTGCTGCTGCTCCGCTCACGATGGCTCCAAGTTGGAAGCAACCCCAGGACACAGCCTTCGAGGTCCAGGCGGCAAGGGACGAAGGTGGCAGGTGTCGGGAAGGAGGCCGAGACGGAGGGAAGCCCGGGAGGCGGATCCCAGTGGTGCCTTCTGTGCAGCTCCAGTGGTGACTCCTCAGGAGAGGTGGGACTCGGGGACCCTGCAAGATCTCCATGTCCTGAGTTCACAGGAGGAGGGCGGGGACAGGTGTGCGGATGATGCCTCTGCCCCCGGGAATACTCTGCAAAGAGCGGAGAGCCTCTCGGGGTCTTTGCTGAGTCCGGGCACTGCCGAGAGCTGCCCACCTGCCCAGCCACTGAGTGTCCACAGAAACCCAAGGCGAAGTGTGTTTGTGTCACGAACGTGTGTGAGACCCGAAGCGGGGCTCTGCGGGTGCCAGCTACAGGCTCTGTGACCCCGAGTCTGTGTCCTGCGCTGCCCAGTGGGCGCTGTCCCTGCTGGGGCCCGTGCAGCCCTGAGCCCTCAGCCTGCGACCTGGTCTCTGTCCCCGAGAGGCACCACTCAGCACCATGGGCACCCGGCTGCCCCTCAGGTCCCCTCCTGTAACTCGAAGAGCCCTGTGGGTTTAGGGGACGTGGTGGATTGGCTTTGAAAGTCTAGACACCTTGCTGGAGAGCTCTCTTCCCCACTGGGGCTGCGCTTCTGGTATAAAAGTGGGGCCCTGAGGCCAGCTGACGACTGAAGGGGTGGAAGCCCACAGACGGGGAGGGGCCCTGGGACATGCGCTCCGCTCCCCACTGAGCCCAGCTCCCCGTCCGTCCCCAGCCCCGGTTCCCTGCCAGGGGACCCTGCAGGTGTGAAGATTTAGTACATTTCTCTTTCTTTTCTCTTGTGCTGTAATGAGCTTCCGATGTTCGAAGCTTTTTCCTTCAAGTAACACTGAAGTCCTCGTTCTCCCGAAGCTCACAGGTTTGCACCGCTGAGAGCTGAGGGTGGGAGTCCCGCCTCGACGGCCATGCTGGGGCTGCAGGGAAGCAGGCACCGACCCCAATGGGGCGGGGGGGATGCTGCTCGGGATCTCGACGGAGCCCCGAGGTTGGGAGATGAAGCCGCCTCAGGTGTCCCCATTCCCCAGCTCTGGCCCATGTCGACCCGCTGGCACCCAGTGCCTGGATGCCCCTACCTGCCCTGGCTCCCCCTCTGCACCCTCTGCCACCTCTGCACCCGGACTCCAGGATGGGGCCCACGGCCGCGTTCCCAGTGACACAGGGGACAGGGGCAGCCTGGCAGTGCACTGCGGGGTAGTGACTGCGCTCGCTTGCAGCCTGGCATTGCTGTTTGTCTTTGGTGTTGCAAAACCCTGCTAGACATGCTAAGCGACCCGCCTGGCTCATCTGTGCCTCCCCGAGACCTGCCTCTCTATCGTATATGGCAAATGCTTAGTGCATTTCTGTGGAATGATCTAGATGCACCTTAAGTACAACAGCAGATGTCTCAAAGTGCTAAGGCTAAGGCTGATGTGGCGGCCTGCACCTGGAATCCCAGCGCTCTGGGAAGTTGAGGCAGGAGGACCTCTAATTCCAGCCCAACTAGGCACGATCCTATCTCAAAATAAAAAATACAATCTTCAAAGGACTTGGGAAACCAAGGACCTGGATTCAATATCTCATACTGCAAATAATAAATGACATGTGGATAAATGTGCTGCGGCTTCAATGCGTGTCCTCTGAACCAGAGGGAACCTCCTTGGTGCTGTGGGGGGAGGGGTGACCTGGGGGTGGCCAGGCCACGCTGCTGCACGCAGCCTCGTGAAGGGGCTGGCCAGGCCAGCTGTGCCTGCTTTGGCCCACCTTCCTTCCCCCAGGTGAGGACTGGCGTCCCGGAAGCTGCCCCAGAAGCAGAGGCCATGCCTCCCCAGCCCTGGACACTGCAGGCGCCTGGACCTCAGACTTCCCAGCTGACACCATGGGAGCCAGTCCGCTCACCTGACGGGGCCTGAGACTCACCAGGAACCTGGCGCAGGGATTGTACAGCTGGAAGCAGTGGATTTGGGAATCGCCTGTGGTCCTGGGAACCCCGAGTCCTCGGAATGGACGGTGCAGGACAGGATACAATAAAGGCACCTTTTCTTTCCTGGTGAGGATTATGCAAAAACAGGCCCTGTCAGCGTGGCCCTGTTAAGACGTCCTGCTGATCTGACCTGTGATCCTGAGAGGGACGAGGGTAACATTGTCACATGTCATCACACATCACACGCCAGGACGAAAGTACAGAGGTGCCCAGCAGCTCGGGTGAATGATGGCCAGAAATCGGAGGCCTGGAGATGCCTGGGATCTAGCAGCTCACATAGAAAGACTCTTGGCGGGCTCCGACCACATTTGAGGATGACCTTAAAAACAGACACGACATTGGGAACACCAAGTTACTGAGCTGAGACTTTTCTAAATCAGCAGTCAGGAAGAGCAAATTTTGATAAGTGAGGTTGGACAAAGAGCGAGGCATCTTTTGATTATCTCGCTAACGAAGCAGCCTTAGGGTGGCTTTCTGGGCCAGAGCCAGAGGTGCCGGGTGCCGACCCAGTGTGGCATGCTTTGTGGTGTGGCTTTGTGGTGTCCTCGGCGCCTGCAGGGCCGTCCAGCCTGCGGGCTCCATGATTTGTCACTGATTTCTCTTGTCCCAAATAAACATTCCGGCCTTGGGTGCCTGCAGGTTTTATCTTCATCCAAGTTGGCAGGACCCAGGGAGGAGTCCAGGGACACAGATAAAGCTTCTTGCTTTTTATCTCCTCTTCCTCTCCCCTTCCGTTCCTTCCTTCTCCCTCCATCTCTTGGTCCCCTTTCCATTTGTAAAAGCTCCACCTCTCTGCTTCCTATTGCCTATATTTTATCTTGCTCTTTAATTTATTACACCGCAGGTCTCTCACAGGAGAGCAAGCCTGTGATACTGAATCACGTGTGTGATTTATTTCCTGTCATGTTATGATCTCAAGTTGTGTCTTAGGGGACCTGGCTTTGTCCCCACACATCCCGGTCTCTCCGTGTCCGTCACTCCTTCCCTGGTTCCCACAGGGGATGCTGGATGGTGAGTTTTGAGTCCGCCTCAAGGCACGCCTGGATGGGTGAGAGAACCTTAGCCTGGGTGTGTCTGAGTGTCCCTGGGTGTTCGCTAATGTACCAGCACCTTGGTGAAGAGCCGGCAAGTGACTCCAAAAGGAGGGGGCGTCACACAGGACACCCAGGTAAAGCAGGCGATTCCTCCTCTCGTGGAGCCGGGACCCCCCCCCCAGCCCTTGAGGTCTGTGCTCCTGCTTCCCAGGCTGCCGGCTTCAGCTGCGGGGGGCCCTCGGCCCACGCTCTTGTCCCTAACTCTGGGCGAGGGATGCTCCTCGGTTCCTTGGAGCGGTGCTCGCCCTTGGGGAGATGTGTTCGTCTGCGGGCGAGTGCGGTGTCCTCAGAGCTGCCGCTCTTCTGGTGATTACATCTCCTGCCCTTGGTGCAATGCAGTGGCGGTCCTGTCCCCAGCACTGGAGGAAGCGGCCGCAAAGAGGTCATCTGACCTGAGAGCCCCAAAGGGGAGGACCCAGCTTTCATCAGTCTGAGCCCCAGACGCAGGGACTCAGACACACCAGGAGAGGACGGCGCCGTCCCGGGAGCGTCCTTATCTCCAGAGGAGTTAGGGGCTTCGGTGCTTGGCACCCAGACAGCCGCTAAGGCTGTCCCCTTGTAGAAAGTGCATGTCACTCGAGCGGAGAGGCTGAGCGGACATCAGATCCCTTCTACCCATTCACAAGTCAGCAGCCGCTGGCCCTGCCGGACCGAGCCCTCCGGACACGAGGCCACTCCGCCTCAGCTCCTGGTCTTTTTGTGACAAAGGCAGCGGCATTTTCACACGTCTCACCCGGGGTAAAGCCGCGCTTCTGTAGATGCAACAGGAGAATGGCGGGGGGTGTGCAGAGGCGAGGACTCGGCCAAGCCCCAGGGGTCATTCCTGGCCTCTGTGCCCGTCTACCTGAGGACCAAGATGGCTTCCGGGGACCTGGGTCCCGTTCACCCAGGGCTCAGGAGCAGCAGCCTGCTGGGGATGCCAGCGATAGCCGAGTCCGCGCCCCGCAGCGTCTGTGCCACGAGCGTGCCGGGTTTGCTCTTCCTCACTTCTGCTCGCCGCGAGGCCTGGAGTTCCTGTCTTTAAAATGAACCCAGGCAAATCTCAGAGGGAAGCCAGCCCCACCGACGTGGTACAGACACCTCTCTCCGCCCGTTCCTCTGGCTCCCTATTCATATCCTGTCTGGGGACCGACCTAGGGGTGCTGCGGAGCCAATGAAGATGTCTCAGCAGCTCGGGGTGTCGGGGTGGCTGCTTCCCTTCTCTTCTCTGCCTCAGTTTCTCTTCTCCAGCAATGGACCTGGCTGGCGGTTTCCACCTCTTTACCAGCACTGAGCACACAGGAGATGGTGTAAGTGTCACATGTCACAGAGGGGGATGCCACCCATGGGGCAGCCAGGGCCCACGTCCTGCCCACTGACCCCTTTGTCACACCGAGAGAGGGGTCCGACGGGGATTTAGACACAGGGACGAGGTGCGGAATGATTCGGTAAGGCTGATTCACACATCCAGGCCCTCAGACTGATCTTGGGCATGAGTGTGCATGCATGCGTGTGTGCATGTGTGTGCACACGCAGTGGGAACATTTAGTGATTTGCAGCGTATAACCTTATTAACCGTAATCACCGCACTTACGTCTGTGTCTCAAACTCCTCGGGGAAACACCCGTTCTCAAGTCAGTCCGGCGCTATCTCCCCTTCAGTCTTTGTTCACGTGTGACAAAGCTCGACACTCGTCAGCAGCCCGAGTTCTGTGACCGTGCTGTGCTCAGATTTCAGCGGTGGGCCGTGTGCCAGGCGGGATGCCCACGGCTGGGCGGCAATCGAGTCACCACGTACGTGCGTGTCGGGGGGACCGCTGTGCATCTTAAACCGGTGCTGTTAAAGAGGGGACACGAGAGCGACAAAAGTCCCTGGTACACCAGCGAGACCCAGCCCCGCCTGCCCCGAACACAGGTGGCTACTGGCTTGCTCCTGTTGCCATGGTTTTACTCTGTGCCGGGACTTCACACGCGTGGACTCCCACAGTGCAGCCTTTCACACCTGACTCCTTCAGTGTAGCGCAAAACTGCTGCGACTCGGCCATCACCGCACAGAAATAACCCTTTGCTTTGAGTGACAACATCCATTGCTGTGCACACTTGTGCCAAAATTCACTTATCCGTTCGCCAGTGATTGCACTTTTGGGCTGCTTCCAGGTATGAGATTTGCAGTGAATATCGCCACAGGCCTGCACTGGGCATGGCTCAGCAGGACACGCCATCCAGATGACCTTGAGGGTCTTTGTGCTGCACAGAGGTGTGGAAGTGGCACGTGTATCCCCTTAGCAGCTCATCTGTGGCACTGCCGAAACTGCCACAGCCACGGAGCAGCTGATATCTACCATTGTTGGGGTCCCCCTCCAGTTCAGTGGCCAGTGCCGTTAGAGGGGAAATCACCACCGCTGACACTGATTTCATCAATCATTCATTCAACAGACTTCTTAAAATGTCAATCTCTGGCCTAGAATTTGTGGCCACAACAGTGAATTAGGTGACAAGATCGTCACTCTTGTGGACTGGATTGTAACTAAAAAGGACAAACCAAGTGAATGAGATGGTTTTTGCTGTGATGTGTCCAACAGGGAGGTTAACTCTGTGTGACATGATGATATAAGCAGGACTGTCACAGTTTCTTGCTTGTTGCTGGGACACAATACCTGACACCCATGAGTTAAAGGAGAAAAGTTTATTTTAGCTCACGGTTTCTAGAGGTTTCAGCCCACAGTCTGCTGATTCCACGGCTGGACAGCACAGAGAGGAGAAACAGTCCAGAGCAGGGCAGGCAGGAAGCAGACAGGGATCAAGGGAGGAGGAGGGAGATGGACCTGCCAGGCCACGCCCACAGGGAGCCGCCTTGTCCACCAGGCTCCGCCTTCCAATGGCACACCCAGCTGTGAGCGCACAGGTGACCTAATCCAGCATCACGCAGCCATGTTCCAGTCAGGCCCCAGAATCCCTACCCAGAAGCCCTCACGGGGCCATCTGGAAATAAAACATGACTCGGGTCTTTTGGTTAGTTGGTCAAGGCCAGGACTTTCAGAGAGAGAAAAGTTAGGGCTCCAACATGGCAAATGTTTAGACTTCACTTAGCCCTGGTGTTACCTAGGGTGAGTGACCACAACACCGGCTTACACTGAGCTGCGTGCTAAAGGCTTCCGGAACAAGTGCCACTTCGATGGAAAAGAGTGGGTCATTAGAGAAAAGATCTGTTATAAGCAGTGAATGACTCTGTCATTCCCTTACTGGGTCTGTAACATAACCATAGAATAAATCCTGTGCAGTGGGTCACAGGTGTGTGGGACCCTTGGACACTGCCCCTGGGGTTTCTGCTCTGTCCAGGAGACACAGGGGCCAGTAGCTGCCAGTCCAGCTCTTGGGTCATCTGTGGCTTGGCTCCAGAGTCTTTGTTTACTGCGTATTTTGCTTTCTTGTTAAGGCATTTAAAGCTTTTATGACTGTTTTATGACGGTATGATTTTAATTCCATACTTAGAGAAGCATGATTAAGCTGATAATTAATAATTAAATCTATCTAATCAAACCTAATGTGGAATGTGTAGAAGCCAAGAGTTTTAAACTGCTTTGCTGCATGAATAAAATTTAACTTTAGAGAAACTCAATTGTTCAGAAACTGGACCACTGAATGTGAGACAGGGCTGGTGGCCACGACGGTCCTCCCTCCCCTGTCCCTTTCCCTTCCCTGGGGACTGAATTCCAGGCCTTCACACCGAGCTCCCTCCCCAGCCCCTTCTTATAACAGATCATTCTGCAAAGGCATCTGGCTTAGTCATTCAACTGCCCAGGCCAGGCTTGAATATACAATCCTCCTGCCTCAGCCTCCCAGAGAACTGAGCTGATACACACGCACCCCCACATCCTGCTTAGTTCTAGAATATTCCATGTGGCAATTCTGGACTGTGGCTGACCCTGATCATGAGTAACAACCTGTAGAAGCAGAACCACGGGAGAGCAAGGCCAGTCAGACTCAAAGACGGACGGCTTCTCCCAACACCCGTGCTTGGTGTTGCGCTTGGTCAGTGTGACTCCCGAGCTCACACTGGGCTTCAGCAGGGGCGGGCAGCTCCCTTGGCGGCTGCGGTGACCGGAGCACTGCGGGCTCCTGGAGGGCGTTCACCGCCTCTCTGGGACGTTCACCCAGACGTCCTGTGAGAGCTGAGCAGCCGCCCCGATTTACCGCTCAGGGTGTCCACCGCTGGAGCAGCAGTGGCCGCTGGGCTGAGGTGATGTCCCCGTACTGCTCCGCCCTTCCGCTCCAGGCAGTATCGCTAGCCATTCTCAACTCACATAGCAAGCAGGACAGCGGGAATGAGAAGTGGACACGCAGTGACCACCGTGGCCCGCAAGGGTCAGCTACTAATTGTGGCTCCTGGAAGCTGGGCAGCCTCTCCCCACTGACCCTGTGACCCCTGGGCTCTCAGTGCCCACGAAGACTCCACCCTGTGCTTCCAACAACCTTGGGGGATGGGCGGTCCTTCAGGGCCTCAGGGGCCATGCCACAAAACCTCCACCAGCCGGGGAGGGGGAATAAAGCTCACAGAGGACACCAGAGGCTCCCAGCTGACCCAGGCCAGGGACTGGGCACCAGGCCTAACTGGCTCTCACTGGCTGCCAGATGGCAGCCACCAGGGCAACCCCAGGTGGGATCAGCCCTGGTCACAGAAGCACACATTAGAGGTGTGACTCAAAAACACTGTGTGGCCGGGCATGATGTCACACGCCCATAATCTCAGCACTCAGGAGGCTGAGGCAGGAAGATCCCTGTGAGTTCAAGACAAGCTTGGGCTACATGGTGAGTTCAAGGCCAGCCGGAACTACACAGTGAGACACTGTCTCAAAGAAAAAAAAAGGTAGCATATTCCTACATTTAAAAACTGTATCATAATAAAAGACACACTGTCATGAATCCCCCTCCAAACTCCTCCGTCTTCAAACACTCAGCCCACTGTTCTGGCCACTGCCTTCAGCGGCTCTGGCGTCCTCTCTCATGAGGGTCTCTAGTTGAACCATCCCGACTGCCCTGATGTCCTATATTGAAACAAACTGTTTCCCTTCCATGCTCATTGTGACCTTGGGGACAAGCCAGAGGTTGCTCAGTGCCAAACCTGGTGACTGAGGTGGGTGAGGACTCAGCGACCTGTTCTGACGAGCTGCCTTGCTGTTGGCTGGTGCTCAGCGGCAGCAGTCACCATATTTTTGATTACACTTAGTAAGGACACTCAGGAAAGAGGACTCCAGAACTGCTCCGGAAGGCGGCAAGAATGCTGGGATGAGTGTGTTCACAGTACGGGGAGGATCTTGAAGGAATTAATGGCAATGTCTCTCTCACCGCACTGTTTTTGTTTTTTGATTCTTTGGAGAGAGTCTCACTATGTAGTTTAGCCTGGCCTCAAACTCTCAGCAATCTTCCTGCTTCAGCCTCCCAAGTGCGGGGATTACAGGTGTGTGTAACCACAACCAGCCTGTAATACATTTTTAAAATTTAAATGTTTACTGTATTTTTAAAAACTGCCTCTCTATACAAGTTTGCTGTGTTGAGCCCCTTCCAGCTAGTTTCCAATAAATAACTGACACTAACTCCAATAGCCACCATCGGGGGCAGCGTGCATGCATTTAAGTACGCATATTTCTAGATGGCAAAACACGTGTGAACTGTCGTGTGTGTATTTATAATTGTACACACTCACAGGTCGAAACACAGCATACGTATGTATAAATGCTCACAACCAAAACAGAGGTGATGAAGTCCATCCCTCACTAGCTGTGATGCTTGTTGACTGTCCATGTTGCTGTCCATTTCACCCTGCCCTCCCTGGCTTCCTCCCTCATACTGACCCCAGGTCCTGGCCTCCTGGCGGCTGGCGCTATGGCCAGAGAAGCCCTGGTTGATGGTGTGGGCTCCCTTAGGGGATGTGGGGGGCAGGGGCCAGCCCTTCCTGAAGTTCCCACGTGACTCTTGCATGGAATCGCACAGCTGTGGATTCTGGGAGAACAACTCAGCGGCAACTCTGCAGAACCCACAGTGACTCCTGGGACTGCTGGGCCCTGACAGCTGAGGCCCCCGCAGGCCACCTGTCAGGGGAGGACCCCAATCCACCTCTCCAGCCTCGTCTGTTACTTGCGTACTGCTGGACTCTCGGGGGGCACTGGCTCCGCATTCCCACTGGATCCCTGCAGGCTCCCCGTTCCTTGGCTGCCAAATGTTTTCGGTTTTCAGTGCTGTTGTTCACTCCTGCCAACGGCTCCCTCTTCCCCCATGTGCCAAGTCTGAACTTGAGGCGCTGGGCTCTCATCTCCCAGCTCCGTAAAGACACCTGACAAATACAGTCACGGCCCTGACGGTGCACACCGTGCGGCTTCCCTGTGTACACAGTGTGAGGGGACTAACTGACACGCTGGCTGTCCGCACACGTGTGTGCATGTGCGTGTGTGTGTGTGCTGAGAACAGTGGAGATCTACCCCCTGCCCATGTTCCCGGGCCCAGGACGTTCTGGTAACCATGCCCCACAGCCGAGGCGCTTGGCCTGACCCTCTGTCCTTCTCTCCTGGTGCCGCCTCCTCTTCCCCGCCACGGCAGTCCGGTGCCCCCAGCTCTGCTGATTCCTTGATCCCCTACCGACACCTATCAAGTGCTTTCACCCGCCCCCCACCCCTGTGACTTCCCCAGGTCCCACGCCCCTTGGTCTCCTCTGGGTTGTCACAAGCGCGCCCCTATCGGCCTCCTTGTGTGTCATTTCAGTTTGTCAAACTCATTTCTGCTGTGGCTGACAGACGATCTTTGAAGATTACAAGTGGCATCACGTCAGCCCCTTGTGTCAGGGCACTTCAATCACCCACACTTCCTTCCCGCAGAAAACCTCGGGGCGTGCGTGAAGGCCCCAGGGCCTGCCGGGTGGACCGTTTGCCGGCCCACCCAGTGCTGAGCGCAAGCTAACCTTTCAGCTGAGCTGTGACGCTTCTGCCAACACAGGGTGTGACAGCTAAACCGATGGCCAACTCGATTGGCTTCGGAGCCTTCCGGGAGATCACCCGAGCGCACTTGGGGGGTCACGGAGGCGAGACTTTGGGTGCTGTTCCTGGCCTCCAGCCCCTTCCCCTCTGGCTCTGCTCCTGAGTTCAGTTTCCCAGCCACCACGAAGCAGTGACTGTCCTTCTCCCGCCCGCCATGATGCTCCTGCTGACTGAGCCCCCGGGAACCACGAGTCAGATAAACTGCCTTGCTTGGAACTGTAGGAGACAGGCGTTTCGCTCCAGTGATGGAAAAGTGACCAGCACAGAGGGGAAACAGAGGCTCAGAGAAAGTAACAGCTGGCTAAAGACCAAACAGCTCCCACAGGGCACTGCCACGAATCATCCCCTACGTGCACCTGGCTGCCAAACTTTCATCTTGTCACGTGAAAGCTGTGAGAATCAAAATGTGGCAATGCTTACTAACCACAGAAAGTGCAGTATGGCTGAGGGGTGGGAAGGGGCCGTGTGCACAGGGGCCCAGAAGACCTGGAAGGTTCTGAGCCAGTAGCAAACTCAGCCACAGGTTCCAAACTGCTCCCGCTGGGTGAGCTGCCTGCCGCATCCCGCCTGACACACTGTCCCCTCTAATGGACTGATCCCAGCTCCAGCCATCGGCCCTGGGGACGGTGTTCTCTCTGCTGCAGGACAAGTGACACCTACTTCTCTCTTCTGCATTTAAAAACTTCCTGTGGCCTAACCCCGGATGCGTGTCTGGCCACCACAGCTCTGTAACCCAGATAGCGATTCTCTGCCACCTCCGATTACACTCAGCAGCCCTCAGGGCGTGCTCTCTGTTATTTAGGTTGATGCTTCATTAAAAAATACCTTTTTATCTAGAAATAATTCAAGCTTACAGGAAAGCTGCAAGAATCATAGAAAGAACATACCTGCGTGCTACCAGAGCATGTCGTTAATATTTTGCCTCTGTTTCACTTACTTAGTATATTTACTTATTATTATCAATGATTCTCTTTATGTACCATGAGGACTCCCTCGCACATGTAGCAGCCCTGCCCCTCGGTGGGTCCTGAGCCCGCAGACACTCCCGGGCACTCCTGGGTGAATACTCCCTCTGACACAAGAATAAGGACGCGCTCTTACATAAGCACAGTGTGGTTACAAAACTCAGGAAACGAGACGTTTTATTTAAATTTTCCCAGCTGTCCATCTCTGTTCTAATTTTGTCAACCGACCCGACCATGTGTTTATGGTCTACTTCTCCCCTCCGGCACACACCGGGTCTTCAGGCAGAAGCCGAGGTGGGCGTCCGCCATCCACTGTCCGCTGTCCACCCGCAAGCAGCGACTCTCTGGCCTCCACTTCTCGCAGCAGCGCCTCTATTCCCAAGGGCCTTACCGCCCCTCCTCCAGCTGGCTGCCGTGTGCTCCTCCTTCTAGTTCTTTCCTCCTGCTGGGCCAGGCTCCAAGTTCCCAGCTGGGACAGTACAGAGGGGGCACTCAGCGTGGGCACCAGATGTCCGCCTGGGCTTCATGAGTGAAGGTAATTTTGATATTCAGGTCAAACTCTCATCTGAGCTGTCCACTTTTTCCTGGTAGCCATGAGCTTCCTGTAGAAGACACCTGAGATGGTACCGGTGTCCTGCCCCACACATGGCACCAGCTGACCACGCCAGCCCAGCGCCCTTGGGTGCAATGGATTCCCTTCGAGGCGCCTCCATTACACACGTGCTCCCCATGTCTTGTCCAAGGTGTCCCGGTCCCCACCGTCCCAGATGGAGCTGGTGACCTCAGTGACATCCCCACACCCCAGGAGGCCACGCACGGTGCCCGCTCCTCTCTACTTCCGTCCCTCACTGAGCCTGCGAGCTAACTGAGGACTGGGCGTCTCACCCGCTCCCCATCCGATGCCCCTGGGTCCTCGCTCCTGAGTGAAGGGACCGAGATCTCAGTGCAGTGGGCAGAAGAAAGGCCCAAGTCCTAAGCCCCGCGACCTGGAACCTGTCACCCACACGGCAAGGGGGACTCTGACAATGCAATGAAGTGAAGGGTCTTAAAATGGGAAGATCTGAAGGGTTCTGGGCCCAGTGTCCACCTAGTGTTCTTGTGAGCGGAAAGTAGGATCTGAAGAGGCAGAGGCTGCGTTAGCTGGCATCCATGGAGGAGGAGAGGAGAAGCTGGAGGAGCAAGGGACGGAATTTCAGTTTCCAAAGAAACAGAGTCCTTCGGACACCTTGATTTTACCCCTGCAAAGCCCATGTTTGCACAGCTGACCTCGGGACGTAGGACAGCAAGTCTGTGAGCTGGGGACAGGCCACCCTGTTTGTCACAGCAGGCCACCTTGGAGCAGAGCACAGCACCCCTGCCTGTCCCCATCGGTTCCCACGAGGCCTCCCCCAGGACTCCTGTCTGCAGCCTGCCTTGCAGAACCCGGGTCTCAGCCCAGGCCCAGCACCTGCGGCTGCATCCCGGGTTGGGGAGGTGTCCCGGGGCTCTGTCGCTCCAGCCCAGCAGAAAGGAAATGCGTGCCTAAAAGGGCCAGGGGCTTTCTGCCCCCAAGACAAAAGCAGGGAGATCTTGCCCCACAGTTCCAGGAGAAAACAGGAGACCACCAGAGCTTGCTGGACTTGGGTGACCAAGCAGAGGGTAGACAGGAAGGGGCATGGAAGTTGGATCACCACTTTAAGTGAAGAGCATGAGGCTTGGATTCCAGGGTGACAGGAGTGGGCTGCAGGGGACCCTGGGCACATGCGACAGTTTGCACTGGGGAGCAGGTGCTCACGGCAAGGCGGGGCGCAGGTACAGATGCAGCCCTCCAGCTCCCAATGGCAGCCTCGGGCCGCTGCCTGACTCTCCCTGCAGAGATGAGGTGTCTCAGCTCCGGGACTAAGTAGTGTTATGGGTCACTTTAGTGAGTGGCAGAGCAGGACCACCTACCTCAGCCTGACTGTGGGTCCTGGGGGCTGCAAGTGCAGGCACCAGAGCCGGAGCCCTGGGGCGCCTGTCCCTTCCACACCCTCGTCCCAGGCTGCTCGATGGCAGGCACAGCTCCAGGTGACCCTGCACCCTGGTGTGCAGTGTGCAAAGGAGCCCATGAGGAGACTGTTCAGAGGGGAGCACACTCTCGAGGCCCAGCCTCGAGGGGCTTCTATTCCATTCCTGGGGCGCCCTCTGGGAGCAGCACCCCAGCACCCGGGAAAGGAGGAAATGATTCCCTGTGCTGTCGGCTTCAGATGAAAGGAGAAAAAGCACTGGTCGGCACCATCAACTCCACTTTTGAGAATCGTGCCTCCCCAGCCCCTCCTCCCAGGGTGGCCTGGACACGTGTGTCACCCAGGGTGGGGGCTCGGGGCCACTCTGTGCTGGGCAGGTGGGACGTGAGCAGGGTGCGTGCAGGGTGTCAGAGGCCTGGCCTCACCAGCCACAGGATTTAAATTGCCCTGCAGTCCAGGGAGAGTGCTGGACTCCCTCCAAAATCACTTCCTGAGTGGGTGGAAATCAATTCTGAGCGGTCCTGCCATCCCTGGGGGGCTGAGCCTCGGTGCTTGGTCCCTGAGAAGGACCAGGCGGCTCCTGGCTCCCTCCGAGAGCAGACGCAGGCCGTGCACTCACGCCCCCACCTGCAGCTCTCCCGACAGGCGCCCAGCCGGCTCCCCGACACAGCCTCCCTCCGAGCAGGCAGGAAGGGTGTCACTGAGTAGGGGCCTTCCGAACCCAGACCGGAAGGGAGCCTCCCACACTCTGCGTCTAGGGCGCCCCTTCAGATGAGGGTCCTGCCAATGATGCACAGGGTGGGCTGCACTGGAAAGGCTGGGTAGGGAGGGGTTCTGGGCCTGTCCCTGGGTATCCTGGACGACGGGGGCTCCTGATGCAGCTGGGACTCCCCTCATGGCTCTGAAACAGGGCCCTCAAGTGATGCACTCGGGAGGAGGGAGACGGCAGTGTCCAGCCCAGAGCCCCATCCATCTGGAGCTCCTCTTCAGGGCCTGGAAACCCCTTTGCTGTTAGCCTTTGGACATCCTAATCGGTGTGTTTACAACAGGTGACCCGTTCAGTGAGGGGTGAGGTCCTGGCCCATTTGGCGAGCATTCAGCAGATCCGGGGTGGGCAGGTCAGTAAGGTCCATTCATGTTGTGGGGCGCAAGGTCCAGGCTGCTGCAGGCCATGCTGCCCCACCCCCTTTGTCAACCCTGCAAAAATTGAGTTCCCCAAGTTTTGCAATTTATATTAGGGAGCTAGAATGAGACAGCACTGATTTATTCATTAAGCTCACAAATACTGACTCTTATGTTTCCAGCACGATGCAAGACGTGGAGGGAGGAACAAAGGGTGCAGTTCCTTTGACTTCTGGCAATCTCAGATCATTCCACACGTGCTTGGCGACTGGGTACAAGTCCCGGATCTACAGGATAAAACGTGCACGCTGAGACTTGATAGTAATGATGCTTCTATCACTAGGAAGGATCGTGTTGTTTGTGACAAGTCGCCCAAGGCATCTATATCTGGCTTGGTAGCAGATGGCAGGTGCCCTAAGCTATTTTTCTCATCCATTTTGTTCTTTTTCTTGTTTTGTCTTTTTTTTTTAAGTTAAACATCTTGACTCAGTAGAGATGGCAGCTAGTGCATTAGGGTTGTGACAATCCCAGATATTTGGAATGTCCGCAGATGCGGAGAAGTTGGGGTGCGTTCTGAGCTGCCCCTTTCTCTGGACCCCAACTTCTCAGTTGTCAGCGATTGTATCTGCTCTTTTTGCAGCACTGTAGCATCAAGAGCCGGGAACGTGTTGGCCACAACAAACAGCATTGCCTCGTGGTCACCCAGCATGGCCTCCTCACTCAGGCAGGGCGGGCGCCCGAGAGCCTTTCCCCCAAGCGCACACCAGTATTCCTTGCAACTGTGAAGCAGAGCAGCTGCAGAACCCAGGGAGGCTCACACCTGCCTTTCCTAACCTAACGGAAAGGCGCCTGAGGCAGGGCCCTCCCCAACGCACCGCGCCCCCGCAGCTCCTGGGGCTTCCAATTTGCACCTGATCCCGCCGGTGTCTTTGTGCCTGTGTAATCGTCCTCATTTTATATATAAGAAGTTTGTACGTCTCGGGTGGTGATTCTGTGGTGTTGTTTTCCTTGTCTTTACTCAGAATGTTATTTGGTATAGAAGGCATCATTTCGCTCTTCTCGTAATAGGTTTATTACAGAGGTATTTCTTTTGAAATGTTGCAGAAATGTTCTGGCTCTACGTTAGTTTGATGACATCCAATTTTCAGGGAGTCATTATCGCTCTTCCTAGTTTCCTTTACTTTCCATGTCTCTGCAGACTCACTGTCTCGGTATTTCTAGATTTGCGCTTGACGTTTGTCCACTGTGCATATGAATACCAACATTCAAGATAGAATACTGATATTACTATCTTAATCACTAAATTTTACACTTCAATTAATCTGGGTTAAGCCATTGATCTATTTTTACCAACTGGGAGTATCATGCCAACCCATCACAAACCGCTTCTATGGCGAACTTAAACGCAAATGAAACATACAGATTTATAAAAATACATTAGCTGATATTAATTCTACCCTGATCATGAAATGTTAGCTGAAAATAAAACCTCAAGCCATCTGGTCTTTGTGATGCTTACATAACTTTAAAATTGTAATCATTATTAAGAGCATAATGTGGCTTCTCAGATAATCATAATTAATCTTATGTTTTACATGTGTGACATATATAATTTAATTGCTTTTCTCTCTGCATCTGTCGAGCTGCTTGCTAGATGGCTGGGTGATGTCTGTCGGGGCACAGGGGTGCAGGTGGGGAGTGAAGGTTTCATTACGGCGCGCTTGTGCAGAGAGCTCGGCTGGCTGTAGAAGCAGAGGAGGGGGTGGGGGAGCCAGGACAGGACCCCCAAGCTCCCCGGGATGGGCAGAGCGCAGGGCGGGGGTGAGGCTGTAGAGAAAGTCGCGAAGGGAATGAGTCCGCAGAGCAGAGCAGAGCCAGAGGTTTCACAGGAGCTGCGGCAGCTCGGGGGAGGGATCCCGGTGTCTTGCAACATCGGCGGCCTCGAGAAACAGGAGAAGATTGCATGTCGGGATTAATTACTGGCTCCGTATTTGCATTCCCGGGTGTCTGCGCATTTCAGGGCCGAGGGAGGTAAAGTTAAGGAAGAATAAAGAGCAGCTCTTGCTCCTGAAATAGAAAACACAGCTTGGGACGGCAGCCTCTCGGGAATACCTGATCCACGCGGTTTCGGATGCCCCAAACGTCACCTATCCATGCGATGACCAAGGCGTACTCGGTATAGACGCCGGGCGCTCCCAGCCTTCACGTGGCCGTCATTTCATACTGGGGAGTCACCAGCCAGCGTGGGACGATGCCCAGCGCTGCATCCGTGCACACGCCTGGCCTCCCAGGAAGCAGGGATGGGGCCTCAGGACGACCTGCGTCCCGGGCTCGGCCAGTGAGGAGCAGCGACTGCAGAGAAAGGCGGGA
>PVJX010001753.1:65071-150242 GCA_004027295.1 Dolichotis patagonum
GGGGGGGGGGGGGGGGCTGCACTGCCTCAGGGTTCCTGCTGAGCATACACTGCGGGATCGTGCCATGGCCCTCGCCGTCTTCTTCCATTTCTTGTAGAATTCACATTTTCCTTGGTGATCGCCTGTCTTCCACTCTCAGGCTGCACTGTCCGAGCTGCTGGCTTCAATGGTGGGACGGAGCCCAAGCCCAGCCAATCAGTGAGCTCCATTCTAACTGGGTGGGTTGATTGGTTCAGAGGTGGGCGGATGATCCCAAAGGAACCAATCAGACTGAATGGAGGTCTCTCCGCGGTGTTGCCGACAGCGCAGATCACGTGACCCAGTCCCCCCAGGCCCGCCAGGCTGGAGAATGAGGCGGCCCACAGAAGGGAGAGGGAGGAGGGAGAGAGACACTGGTTGCGAGGACAGCGCCTACAGCCAGAGGGACCCTGGGACGTCCCGGGGAGGAGGCCGGCACCCTCTGCTCACGCTCAGGTTTCTGCTCCGCGGCGTGTGCGCCCGCGCTGGCTGACCTTCCTTCCCCGCACCGTGTCATCGTGTTAAGGATACAGAGGGCGGTGGTGGCGGTGGCAGCGCAGGAGTGCAGGGGCACTGGCTACTGAAGCATCATCCTGACTAAGCCCGTCCCTGCTCTCCGGCCTTCTCTGCTCCCCGGGCGCCTTTGTCGGGCAGGGATCGCGTGGGACCACGACAGTGACTCTCCCAGCGGCACTGCCTGTCCTCAGCCCGGATGCGGAGCTCCGTGTCAGAGTCGTGTCCTCCCGGGTTCAGGATTGAGTGACTCAGGCTCGCAGGGAGCAGCAGCAGCGTGGGCCTTGCGTCCAGTGTCACCCGCAGGGAATGATGCTGAGCGTCGGGGCTGAGCCGCGTCCCCAGGGACTCCAAAGGACGTCAGGACCTGGACCCACTCCTGCAGGACAACGTCCTTCCAAAGGACACCAGAGAGCCCGCTTAGTACACACAGAGGACAGGACTCGAGGACATCGGGTAGGCAACCGTGCGCCAGCTGGGAGGGGACACTCGCCAGGCCTGCCCTGTTCCTCTCAGTCCTGGGCTGCAGACTCCAGAGCTGTGGGAAAATAAACCAGGGCTTCGGCCACCTGGTCTACCACGTTCTGTGTGGGGCATCAGAGCAGCTGGCACAGTGGACACAGGGACTAGAAGTGACTACTGACATTGGCACTTGAGGCCAGGTTCTTGCTGACCCGGGCCTGCCCTCAGGGTCACCCCGCCAACATCCCCACTGCAAACCCCACCCCCACGGGAACACCATGTGATGGCAGGTGCCACCGCAGCTGGAATCAGAGGCTGAGCCCTGGCCAACATCCCCTCCTTGCCTCTGCACTGCAAGGCACTGAGCCATGCAGGCGTGTTCTGAGGGAAAAGGTTTCATCCAGGTCTGGAACGTGGATCATCCCATGGGCACCACGCCAAGCTGTGGGGTTGTGTCCAGTGGAGCTGTTTCCTCTCCTTATTCAAACATCCACGGATCAGGACTGCACTGGAGATTTTGACTTTGCCCCCTGGCTGGACACAGCCCCCACCCCCCGTTCTCCCTTCTCCCCCCAGAGCTGATCTCGGGTCCTGTTCCCAGATCTCCCCCCTCCCCCAGTAGGGTCAGGGTTGGCCAGTGCGCGGCTGTGACCCAAAGTCAGACCAGGGCCGACAGGACTGGGCCGGCTCCCGTCTGCGTCCTCCCAGCTGGTCTGCTGCTCACTGGTCAACGCTCAGCTCTCACAGCAGCTGCTGGGAAGAGTGGCCTTTCTAATTGCTGATTTGAGGGTGGACAAACGGCAGTCAGTGACGGGGACCTGCCAGCTAGGGTCGTCGTCAGGTCTCTGTGAGCCTGCCTGCCTCCTTTCCTTCCTTCCTTCTTCCCTTCCTTCCTTTCTTCCTTCCTTTCTTCTGTCCTTTTCCTTTGTGTCTGTCTCTGTTTCTGTCTCTGCCCCTTTCTCTTTCTCTTTTGTTTTTTGCAATACTGGGGACCTGACCAGACCCTTCATCCTGAATTTCCTTTCCAGCCCTTTATAAAAAGGCTTGAGACTGGGTGCTGGGATAAGGTCTTGCTAAGTTGCCTTGGCAGGACTCCACCTTGAGAGCCTCCTGCCTCAGGCCTTCAGAGTGCCAGGAGTACAGCTCCGTCACACCAGGCCCGCCACTCCCGGCCCCGCCACACCTGGCTGGCCTGTACGATGTTTAGAGCAGGCACCCCCAACTCAGCTGCCCACAGGGGTAGGCAGTCACATGTATAAGCAGGAGGGTTTTGGAGGTGAAAAATATTGGAGGAAAATAGATGACGAAAATAGAGCTTTTGCCAGTGGAGGAGGGTCGAGAGTTGGAAGGAGCAGGGAGGGGATGGGGATGAGAAGAGGAGAGGAGAGCTGAGATGTGCGGTGTCGGCGCACCAGCTCCCCACAGGAGCTGTCAGCATTGTATACGGCGGGCGTGTACTAACAAACACAATAAACTAAATGAGTGAGGCAGGACGCGCGTGGAAAAGCTCTGCCTAACGGGACCCAGGGGCCCTGCCAGAGTGGGTTCCACAGTCAGGTGTGAGCAGGTGCCGGCCCCGCGTGGTGCGCGCAGATGCAGGCAGGCGCTGCAGCTCCCTGGCCGAAGTCAGGGACTTGGTCTTTAAACACTGGCCGCCAACGTCTCGATGACCAGAACACAGAGGCAAAGAAAAATGAATGTTTTTGAGTCAAATGCAAGAATTCCAGTGATGCTGTGGATCCACTATCACACCACGCACCTGGCCATTCCCGGCACAGGAAAGGACCTGCTTTCCTCTTATTTTGGAGCACCTGGTGACAGGGACACACGCGCACCCCACGAACGCCCCACTGTGTGATCTACACTGGCTTCCTGGCACCAGGGGCATTGCTGCGTCTCAGTGGGGACCACACTGGAGCTCAGCAGCTGGGAGAGAGGCGCCTCGTTCCCTCCAGCAAGAAGGGGCAGCTTTCTATCCCCAAGGTCTCCCCAGAGGGCCTCGGCCAGACAACAGGTGCGCCCAGGTGCCCGCTGGTCTACGGCTGTCAGCGCTGCCCTCTGCACGCAGCAGTGGCCACAGGAGCCAGACCCGTCCTCCGGACTCAGGGGCCACTGCCTGTCCCTGCACCTCTCGTGGAACAGGGATGACGGGGAGGAGGACAGGGCCTTCCCTCGCTGCCTCTGTTCCCAACTTCCCCTCACAGGGCATTGCCTCGCACACCCTGTCGCTTCCCTGTGACGTTGATACTCCTGGCCTAGGGGCTCTACTTAGAGAATCACCACATGAGACCACATTAAGCCCGCACTTTAGTGTGGTGTAGGAGTCAGACATGGTCAAGACGAAAGCATAACTGAGACGTGACTGTGTGATGCCGGGGTAGGTAGAGCTATGGTGACAGGGAGGATAGTCTGGAGGGCGTGGCTGAGGAGCCAGTCCAGCAAGCGGCAGCTCTGATAACACAGGGCTACCTAGCCACCTGTGGACCTGCTAACTCCCTCTTAGAATGCGAGAGAGGTTCCTTATCTGTTTTTGTTTACTTCTGTATTGCTCTATCTCTAGAGGTGAGGCAGAGGCAGGAGATTCAGGAAGCATTTGTGGAAGGAATGAGTACATTTTCCTTCTCAAGATTGCTCCTCCGGGTAAGTGTATAATTTCCAGATGTTTGTTTGCCCCTACATCTACTAGTATGTTTCTTTTCTTACAAAAACACCCTCACAACCTTCCAAGCAAAGCATATACAGTCCTAGCTTTGCTGCATTCCGTTCACTTCGGATTCACCGAATGAGACGCCAAACATTGCATTTCGAAAGACCTGCTTGCAGTCCTCTCTGTGCAGGCGCAGACATAGGGCGCCCTGCTGGACCACGGCTGGCTCCTAATTGGATGCACGAAGCTGACTTTTTCATGAATAATCATGAATTCTCTGAGGGGCTTCCTCATTTAGAGCTGCACCACGCAGGTCAGGGGTGAGGTGGGGAGGGCGAGCTGCTCCCCAACGCCCTCACCACCTGCAAACTGTGACTAAATAAAAGATGAGGTGTCCTGGGCGGGGCGGGGCTGGCAACAGGGCTCCTCCGGATGGCCACTCCTTTGCCGGCAGACCCGGGAGTGGGTCCTACAAAGACAGCAAATGAATCAGCCCATCAGCCCGGGGAGTATTTGTGGGCAGATTAATTAGGTTCAACCCCCACAAAGGTCTTCAGCCCGGGCTGTTGTACGGAAAACTCCTTTTGAGATTCGGGGTGATGTCTTGTGCTCCTGGGCATACTTCTGGTGCTGCACCTCAAATTTACAAGCCAGCTTGTTCCCTAACGACAGGTTATTTCTCGTGGATACTCGGCCGTTATCTGGCTGGCTTTCTGGGGGAGACTAAAAACTGTTTTTTCTTTCTTCCTTACCGAAGATTTCCAGCTGGAGGGAGGGGTCCCTTCACCTGATGCGTGGACGGGCTCTTGGCACCCCATTCCTGTGTCTCTGGCAGCGTCAGCCCAGCCTTCCTTAGTGATTTCTCCTCGAGCCGGGGCTCGCTCTGCACCCCCTGCCCCTCTCTGGTTCCCTTTGTCTGGATAATGCCACTTATGTAGCTAATCAGAGGCTGTCACTTCCCATTCAGGAATACCTCTGAATATCTGTAATAAGGAACGTGTTGATTGCACACTGAGGAAGCAGCTCTAACTCCCGCCTAATGGACTCCCCCGGCACTCCCGGAACGCCCGGCTTTTGGGAAAACCTGGGCATAGTGGAGAGGTGATCAAAATTTGTCATTTTGTTCCAGGTTTCTTTCTTTTTTTTTTCAGTTTCTGGAGAAAGGCTAGACTATCTTCAAATTGCTTGCATTTTGGAGTAATTTTAAATCATGGTTCAAATAACAAGAGAAGTACATATGCATTTCAGTAAAAATTGGACCAGAAATCTTCAGCTCGCCTTGTGGAACGCTGACCCAAGGCAGTGCGTGGGCCACCTGAAGCCATGACGTCGTACTGGTGGGAGGAACAGGAGCCCAGGACTCGGTTCTGGGATCCGGGACTTATTTGTCCCTCTGGTGTTGACAACGCCCTGATATTTAGTCCTCGATTGTCGTAGCTGCCTCCTAACTAGTTTTAAATGAAAAGATCCACGAGAAAGCTACAAACACGTGAACTGAGGTCCGCACGAGGGTGAGGCTGACCGTCCTACTGCTGACCAAGCCAGCTGCCCTCACTTCTGGAGTCCGTGACTATCGCAGCAGCAGCAGCAGCAGCGGTGGTGCGTGGTCACCCACGTCAGTGTCATTGACATCTCTAGCTTCCTTTGCACAGGCTGCTTGTTGTTAAAATTACTAATTAATAGTCGGTCGAACAGACCGAACCGTGTGTGTGTCCCGTGTCCGACACGATGCCGCGATGTGTGTGTAGATCGTGGGGTGGCCCCACCACGGCTTCAGCTCCCCGGCCGTGGCCTCGAGGGACGTCACACGCTTTCTCTTAGCGATGTCCGGAGAGGTAACACACCATCGATCGCTACTGCCGTGCTGTTGGGTGCGTCTCCGAACTCCCCCGACGGAAGCTTTACATCTGTGAAAAGCTCCTGGCGCCTCCCCAGCCCTGCTAACCACTCTGCTTCCACGAAAGCCTGACATTGTAGGACCCGGGTACAGATGAAATCCCGTGGTGCTTCAGCCTAACGCGGGCTTGCTTCGCTCAGCACAGTGTCCTTCAAGTTCAGGGCGCTGCTGCGAGGGCAGGGCTTTATCCTGCCGCGGCCAGAAGCCGCCATCGTGTCCATGTGAATCACCGCACATTTGCTCTGCACCTTCCTCAGCGCATGGCCCCTGCGGCGGTTTCCATTTCCTGGCAGCCGAGGACAGTTCTGCTGCGCACGCAGCCGTGCCGACCTGCTCATCCCCCCGTCCTGTGGATCCGCGCCCAGGAGAAGGCTTGCCGGCCCACAGGAAGTTCTATCTTTAACTGTTTAGGGACCTCTGTCCTGACTTCCACAACAGCTGTCCGGATGGACACGCCCAGCAAAGGTGTGTGGGGCTCCCACTCCACCTCTTCGCCAGCCCTGGAGACCCTGCGGCCGGAGGAGGGGGTACTTCCGTGTGGTTTTAACTGGCATTTCCCTGATGATTAATGATGCTGAGTCCTTAGCTTTCAAAATACAATGTTCTCATCAGCAAAATTTCTCCAGATTGAGTGAAGTCGTGGCAGGGGTCGGCGGAGGTCCTGCAGGGTCTGCAGCAGTCTGGACACTCCTCTGGTGGGCCGTGCTGCTCTGCAGCCGTCTCAGCGTCTCCAGTGTGGTCTGACACGGTCCCATCCCCCCGGCCAGGGAACAGGTCACCAGTCCTTTGGCTGGGCACTGTGCCCACGGCGAGGACCCCTGCTCAGGGGCCACTTGGTGCAGAAGTGAGACAGCCGCACCCCGAGGGAACTGGCTCCCCGCTGCCTTTCCCACACGTGGGCGCTCAGTGTGTGGTTGATGGGTGAAATCTACCTGCATTACTGGGTTTTCCCCTCAAATGCTCTCTTCGCACGTGCTTTTCGTGTGAAAGAACAGAAAAGAGGCCAGCACTGTGCTGCCATGGCCAGTGTGGGACCCGCAATGGCAGCTCCTGGTGACTTCAGAAATTCTCCACTGGGCCACTTGGCCAATGACGTGGCAGAAGCTGGGTGAGCAGGTGGAGAGGCCAGAACATGCAGGACCCTGCTTCCCAGCTCTGCTCTGGGGGAGGTGGTCTGGGAGCCGGGGGCGGGGCACAGCCTCACTCGCTCTGTGGTGACCCAGAACTGCAGAGCAAACTAAAGTCCACTCCAGCTAGGACGGAGGCCCGGCTGGCTCAGTGCCAGGGCTGAGCCTGCTGACTGGCTCTTAGGGACCAGGACCCTCTCCTTTGACACCCATCTTGGGTGTCGCCCAGTCGCAGCTGTGAGGAGGAGCAGTGCCAGGCACGGAGATGGATTTTCAAGAGCTGTGATCTGGGGACAGGCCCAGTCCCCTCAAGCTTGCGGAAAAGGAAGCTGTGGGCCAGGCTTCGGCGTCCTGACTGGAGGTTCTGCCCAGAACCTTCTTGTCCACGAGGCTCGGGGCCTGGAAATTCCTCACCACGTCGGAGCTCTTAGTCCTGAAAAGCACCAGGTTGGCAAAACCAGAATTGGTAAGGCAGGAGAGGCAGGCAATGCGGGCTAATGGGAAAAAAGAAAAATTATATTTAATAACATGCAGCTAGGGCTACGAGGACCTCAGGCTCATCCTGAGGTTCCAGCGCGGCTGTGTGCATTCCTTTAAAGACACCCAAACATGTTTCGCAGGCTCGGTGAACGTTTCCCGAGACTCAACTGGGGGGGGGTGTCCTTCAGCAAAACAAACAAGGACGTGCTCTCCCCAAGGGGCCGCCCTGTACCGAGGTCTACAAGAGGCAGTGACCAATCCCTCGAATGAACCATTCGAGCTATGCTTTGGAAACTGATGCGCGGTATGGAGAGAATCGGGGTCAGCGAATCGAGAGTGTTGATGGACGAATAGCACCGGCCGCCCTGAGGTGATCTTCAAACAAGGCTGGAAGAAGGTGCAAAGTGGGTGCAGTTAAAACGATCACAGCATGCACTGTGTGACGCAGCGTACGTGGGGTAGTGGGCAGCAAAGAGGGCCACACATAAGCACCTGACCTCCTGTGTCACATGCACTTGCCACCTGGCAGGAGGCTTTGCTCACCTCCCTACCAGGAGGTAAATCTGTCTCCTGCCTCGATCCTGGTTTGGCGGGTGTCTGACTTTGGCCAATGGACCTTGAGCAAATGAGTCAGAGATGGAGGTGACAAAGCATATATGCAGGGGACCCTCTCTGGCTACTCCTGAGCCCCGGGGCCATGCTGTGAGGCCCTCCCGGATGGTGAAAGGTGAGTCCACAAGCTGCAGCCACATGGGAGCTGGCCTGGAGTCAAGGCGGGAGTGAGTGGACAAGAAACCCACTTCCCATTCCAGCGGCAGCAGGTCACTGCCCCAAAACACAGAGAACAAATTCCCCCATGTCTCCTGGTCACCAGGACTTGGCGCGTGGCAGGCGTGGAAAGACCGACGTCACCAGAGCGTGCTGAGCGAGGGATCGAGGTTAAGAGCAGGTGTTGGAGGGCCAGGGGCCAGGGGACTCTGAGCATGGCGGGCAGGGAAAAGGAGTACGGACTTTTCCCGGGAGGTGTTAAAGACGTAGGACAGGATGTGGTGGGGATGACAGGACCAACAGGTGTGGCACCTGGGAAGCAGATGCTGTCGTGGCCCCAGCAGAAAGTGACAGGGGCTGGTCTGAAGGGTGGACGGACTGGAAACTCCCTGGGAGCATCTTTCTCCATTCCAGGCAGACTGCGTTCCATTTCCCCTCCAGATGTGGTTGGTTTTTTTCTTACAAAATACCAGGCGCCATTTGCCATCCTGTCTTTCAAGAAGATTACCGGCAGCCACGTGGAATTCTGCCTCCCTTCCCTCTCCCAGCGTCCACGCAGCCACGAGCACCGCAGCTTCCTACCCTGAGTCCAGCACACGTCGCCGTCCTCCATCTCCTCTTCCCAGGGAATCACTGTCCCATCCACGTCGGTGTCCCTGCCCCTGGGAGCAATGGTAATCTTTGCTCAAGTCCACTGACTGAAACATGAACCTCCTAAAGAGATCCCTTCACAGAAGCATCTGTGCAGGGCGATGTCTGACCAAATATCCGGGCACTGACGTAAAAATGAGACCATCACAGAAGGGGGTCAGGTTGTCCAGTGGTCTGTTGTCCACTGCTTTGGGACAAATCACCCTGAAGTCTGGGAGCTGAAGCTACAGCTTTCCTGTTAGTCCTTGCGATCGCCTTGATTTTCTGCCTCCCCGCTGGACTGTAGTGAAACAGCAGGGGCCTCGGAGGGATATGGCTGTCACTGCGCACTGTCAACTGGAGCGGACCGAGAACTGCCCCACAGGTTTACAAAGCGTGGTTCTGGGCCTGTCTGCAGAAGGCTGGCACGCTGGCCGGCAACCCAAGAGGAGAGACCGTATCTGCAGTGGGCAGCACCAAGCCGTACACTGGTAGCTGGATGGACCAAAAAGGAAAGAAGAAGAAAGTGTGCCACGGTGGGAGCCCAGGCTTCTGGGCAGACGCGCCCCTTGCTCGGGACGCTGGACTCCAGGCCCGTCTCTTTCGAGTCCCACGCAGCCTCATGCAGACAGCTCTGCAGGGAGCACCCGGACCTTCCATCTCTGGCCGGGGCTGCATCCGCAACCCCTTTGCTCTTCAGTTTCCATCCTAGCTGCGTAGCTCCGGGATTCTCCCGCCCCGATCCTGTAAGCCTAATCAGTGCCCTGCATAGTCACACACAGACGGGCTATTGATTCTGCTCCCGAACAGAACCCTGACCCCTGCAGGGCCAAGACTCCGCTCGGTCCCGGAGGTTAAGCTGGGCCCCTGCTCATCAGACCTTCAGCTGCATCTCTCTCGTTTGTGGCCTGAAGGCCAAGCCTGCTCATGTGGTCAGGGTCAGTGTGGGACAGGACTGCCCAAGGCAGCAGACACCAGGAGGCCCGCTTCATTTAGAGCAGCTAAAGCCACGGTGGAAGCTGCCAGGCAGTGCCAGTCCTCACCAGAGTCTGGTGTCCGAGTAGCACCATTGTTACGGCTCGCAGTTAGATGTGCCCCCTTCCCCAGCCTCACGCGCTCCCGGGAGGGGCTGGGTCCCGTGTGTCCTGTTGGATTAGGGTATGTGATGCCGGGACTAAGGGGATCTGATAGCTGGGCTGGCCTGACCCAGTTCTGGTGTGGATAATGGAAGCTCCACCTGGCACCAATCACAGACTTGTAGCCTGGACGGGATACAAAGGACAGAAGGAAGGATTTCCTGCCACCACACCATGGACTGTTGCCCCTCTGCAATGCCCCTCTGCTGTGCCACCCTGCCTTGAATCTGCTACAAACTGTCAGCTAGAACAAACCTCTCCTCTTTTAATTTGGGGGGACAGGTACTGTGTCTCAGCAATGAGAAAAGTAACTAGGACAATCTTGCAGGAGGAAAGGTCACCGTCACTGTGCTGCTGGGACAGGGACCTTTCTTATCTGTCGCCGTCTTCTCCCCAGAGCCAGAGGCCACCTGTAGCCTTGTAAGTGCTGGCCTCGCCCTGTCTCCATCCCCACAGCGTCTGAGCTCATACTGACAGGGCTGTCAGAAGGGACAGCTGTTCTCTAGGCACGAAATTGCATGCCAATGGCCCCCGAGCCAGACTTGCTCACGGACTTCCAATACACATTTGCTACCATTATTAGAAAGATGAGAGTCCAGCTGAAAATCCGGATTCCTGGTTTCTTGTGAAGGTCACTGTGTCTCTCAGCTGTGGGCAAGACCTGGCCACAGTGAGGCCTCTTGGAGCTGAGGGGTGGCTGCTCCCTTGGGTGGGGACACACGGGGGTTCAAATGCTCCTGCTATCTATCAAACATCAATGCCCAGGTCCCTGTCTTCTCTCCCTGAGCAGACACTGTCACTTTTCTTTGAGAGGGAAATTTTTCAGGGACCGCACTTCATCACAAGCGAGGAGACACAGCCCGGTGGGGAGCACGGTGCACTCTGTGCACACCCGCCCCAGGTCACTGACACCCCCTTCTCATTTCCATTTCCGGAAGAGGGGTCAGCGCCATGGGGATGGCTGCAGCCAGGCGGAGAGACGGGGTGACTCCTAAACTCAGGCCTCTCACTAGCAGAATTCTGCCATTTTCAAGCCCAGAAAATGATCCCATGTCCAGAGCTCCTGGGCATGTGTGTGTGCAGGAGTGTGTGTGCAGGAGTGTGCACTGAAACACGAGACGGGCTGCCAGTGCACCCCATGGCAGCCTGTGCACAGGCTGTACCCAAAGACGAGAGTGGCAGGTGGTCTGAGGCGCAGCTGAGGTCAGTGTCCTGCCACAGCCGGGCTCTGTCACAACACTCCAGGAACCTGCGACTCCCCCAGAGGGGTGGGGCTGGGGTCTCAGGACTCCGGCAGGGGACCCAGGCCCGGCTACGGATCTGAGGGCTGAGGGGTGGTTTCAGGCTGGGGAGGGCACCTCAGGCAGGGGCAGGCAGCCTTCGCCGACCGATTCTCCAGGGGGCTGTCCCAACTGGAGCGGAAGCTGGGTCTGCACCCCTAAGAGGGCACCCCTCCGCTCCGGTCCGGCTCCTGTCCCTGCCTCCGGATCCCCGGGATTTGTTAATGCAGCTGAGGTCCTGGCTGGGCCAGCCCGGGCACACCTCCCTTGTCTTACACAGTCGCCCTTTCTGATTCATCAGAAATGCAGCGGGGTGGATTCCGGGGGGGAGCGGATAGGCAGGCGGGGTGAAGGGCGGGGTGGCTTTTGTGTCGGCTCTGGGCTTGAGGAGCACGGAGACCTGAGTGACCCACAGCTGAGTTCCTCAGAAGAAAAGATAGTACTAGTTTGCTCAACAAACCAAACTGCACCGAGGTGGACATTATTACAGTGGACCTCAAGTCTAAAGCCAATTAATGTGAGCCTGGTTGAACCTGGGCTGAACCTATTTATTTTTTAAAATTACAGAACATTCTCTGAATTGAACTTGAAAGCTATAATTCCCAGTTCTACCTGAAGCACAAAGGGTCCGCGGCCCACTGGCGCTGCGGCCCAGAAGCAGACGGGAGAGCGGGCAGGCCGTCCCGGCACACGGCCGCTAGGGCTGGGAGAAGAATTCCTGTGCTTTCAGAGGGACAAAAATTTCTGTTGTCTGCCCGCACCAGGAGGAGAGTGCAGAGTTCAGTGCAAAGGACCGAAATTTCAGTTCAGAAGGAGTCCTGAAGACAAAAGGAGAAGAGCTGGAGAGAACAAGTCCACCTGTGTGAAGTACCTCGTCCATTTCCCCTGGGCATGGGATTGGCTCTGGGTGTTCCTGGATTATCCATGCCTCTGTCACCCACTGATCTGTCATCGATCTATCATCTGTGGATGTTTCTATCCATTTGTCATCTCTCACCTATTTATGTTCATATGCATCCATCCATTATCTACGTGTTTTTCTACCCACCCATCTACCTATCCATCATCCATTTATCTTTGTATCCATCCACCTGTCATCTGAGTTTCTATTGATCCATCGATCTGTCATCAATGGATGCTTCTACCCATCATTCACCATCTATTTATGTTTCTACTCACCATTTATCATCTACACATTTTCCTACCCATCCACCATCTATGTTTCCATCCACCCGTCACCTGTGTTCCTACCAATTCCCTGTTCTATCATCCGTTGCTATCCAGTCATGTGTCATCTGCCATCTATTTATGTTTTCGGCCATCCATCATCTATCCAGGCTTCTAGCACACCAGCTACTAGCCATCACTCATTATCATATATCTACCATCCGCCATCTGCCTATATATCACCCTTCATCTATATCATCTGTCCATCCAATCCATGGTCTGCTTTTCTCTTTCTTGTCTTTTTTTTTTTTGAGACAGGGTTTCACTATGCAGGTCAGGCTGGCTTTGAACTTACTATGTAGCCCAGGCTGGTGTCAAACTCTCAGCAATCCTTCTGCCTCAGCTTCCCATGTGTTCAGATTTGCTTTTCTCTTTAGTACTGAATTGAAGCAACTTTGCACTAAAACATGGTGCATGTATTCTGATACAGCCCTGAGATCCTGCGAATACTCTTGTCTTCCTGAAGAGATTTTGCTTTGACAGCACCATGGAAAAATCTGTTATGTCTTGTAACTGGGTGCCCCTCAGAGCCCCATGTATTTGTAGTGGAGACTGGGGAGGTACTGGATCGTGTGGGTGGTGGTATTCATTGCTGGTTTAGTCCACAGCCAAAGTTATAGCTGAAGGTGGTGCTGGGAGGTGCAGCCTGGTGGGAGGAGCAGGGGGCGGGGCCTGGCCGGGAAGGGTCTGTCTCCCTCCCTCCGTCCCCCTCCGCCTCGTGCAGCCAGGAGCTCTTCACACTGCCCTCAAACCAGCCTACCACGGATGAAACCTCTACAGACTCTGAGCCGTGGAAACCTCCCCTCCTTTAATTAGTCAGTATCAGATACTGCGTTTCAGTGACAAGAAAGGCACTGCGACAACCTCTATACTGAGTTGCCACAGCTGTCACCCCTCAGCCCAGACCGGCGCCTGCACTGGAGAAGCAGAACGCAGCCTGGGCATCCGGGCTTTGCATCGGGAGGAGCCCAGGAGGCCAGGCCACGCACACGCTGTCTGTGCCAACCTCAGCTGTCCTACCTAGGGACAGTGCCCACGGATGGCACAGAGCCTTGCTGGTGACATGAGGCTCCCTGAGCATCTCCAGCCTTTCCTGCAGGGACACTGGCCCTCAGGGGTCCGTAAGGAGCTGTGTGCCTCACAGCGGGGTGCCTCAGTTTCCCAATCTGTCATGCAAGCTCGTACTGGGACTGGAGCAGGACGAGTATGAGCAGCTGTTCTTATCGTCACCCGTGAACCGTAGCAGCCACTGCAAATCCGTGGCACAAATGGAGAATCTTATTTCTTCAGTACTGATTCCCCGTGTTCAGGAGTCACAACCTTAACACACTCTTTTTTTTTCTTTTTTTCTTTTTTTGGTACTGGGGCTTGAACTCACAACCTTGTACTTGCCAGGCAGGCGCTTATGCTGCTGAGCTAAGTCCCCAGCCCCCGTTAACAAATTCTTAATACAGTCTAGAAGCAATAGTTTCTTCACATGTTACCAAAATGAGTGAAATCACAAACACATCTCATGTCTTGAACGGCAGGTTCCAGTTTAATGCACATCATTAGCCCCTCCGGGCTCTCGACCCCTCCCCCGTGAGCACCCCCCCCAGCAGCTAAGCAAGAGTGGGCACCTATGCTCCAACGGGGAAGGCGGGCAGGGGTCCAGCGGGCTCCACTCATGAGTTTCTGTCCCCTCCCAGCCCCGCTAGCTGGGGACGAAGGGGTCTGGGTTCTGTGGAGCCCGGAGCTGGGGGAGCTTGGGCCTGGACACTAGGGACAGCGGCCACAGCCTGGGTGAGGGGTGTAAAGGCCCAGGCTGAGGGTGGCCAGGGCTGGTGCTGCTGCACAGGGGAAGAAATGAGGCCAAGGTCTGGAATCCCACCGCTTGAGCTGGCACAGGGCTGGGTGTGGCCCAGGGCGCCGTCCATGTGCAGGGCCCTGGGTTTGACCCCATGAACCAAAACAAAATGACAAAACCCTAGTGCAGGCTGTTAACACTACCCCAGTCCTGTGCCAGGGCCACTCATTTCTCCAAAAGCACGGGGGCGGCCATGCAAGGGGAACGCTTCTCTCCTGCACCTCGTGTGGCCACAGCTAGCGCGGCAGCCCACGGCGGTCCTCCTCCTGAGAACGGACGCGTCAGCTGCCAGCGCTGGAACGCTGCTCGTCCCCTGTCCTCCGGGGCCACCTCTCCAACTAGTCACAAAGCACGCTCATTCCCACAGAGCGGCTGACCTGTCCTTGCTCGGGACAACCATCATGTCCCCTCCTTTTGTCCTTTTTTTTTTTTTGGTACCAGGAATCGAACTCAAGACCTGGCACTTCCCAGGCAGGCGCTGTGCCACTGAGGTAGACCCCGGCCCGGCCCCTCTTTGGAAAGCAGCAGGTTCTGGTCCCTGTGTGTGATCTCCAGTTTTATCTCCATATCCGTGCAGCACCTGTGTGTTTATTTACAAACGTGTTTCTTTACGCCAACTACTTTTTAAATTAAGTCTGGTCCTAACTAACCAGGAAATCACAATTGGATAAGCTAGATGTATGTTATTTAATAAACATGAAAATAAATGCAAGATGTAATCTAGAAATAACAGTGAATATTTAAATTATAAAAATTTACTACGGTAAAAGATGCACTGCCATGAATCTCTTTAACGTAGTTTTCTTGTTTTGGTACTCTCATCCACTTTCTGCAGCAGTTCTGGAAGCGCTTTTCTCTGAGTTTCTTTAGTTGTGGCTGCCTCAATGTCCAGGACAGATTCAATTGACTTTCACGCCTGTCACCCCAGCACTTGGGAGGCTGAGGCAGGAGGATCACTGTGAGTTCAAGACCAGCCTGGACTATATAATGAGACCTCATTAGGAAAACAAAAATAGAAACATTCATCTTCCACGGTCATTTGACTTTGGGGAACAGCCAGACGTCGCCCAGTGCTGGACCTGGTGAATAAAGTGGAGAAAGACCTGGTGTCATGTTTTTACGCGTCTGTGTTGCCACTGGATGGCAGCTGGCAGCACTGTTCACCGTTTTTTTAATCACGACTAGTAAAGACACTCAGGAAAGCGGACTCCAGAGCAGTGGGATAAGTGTGCTTGGAGGGAGGGGAGGATTCTGAAGGGGATTAGCGCCCTTCTGTCTTTTACTGTGGAAATTTTTACGAAATTAAAACGTTCACTGTACATCTCAGTCACACCCATATAAACCAACTGACGTGAAAAAAGCACTTCACCTCCTGCAAAGCCATGTACGACACCGTGGAGAGCACCGCGCTGGCGTCGCGGGACCTGTCCTTTCCCTCCTGGTGGCCACCCCAGGGCTCCCCACGATCACTGGCCTGTCCTCCTGGGCCTCGGTCAGGGAGGACATTCTCTTTTGAAAACTGCGTCATACCCAGGTTCCTCCTCCTCGCGCAGATGTGACCCAAATCACCACGCCCAATGCTGCGCTCCAGGCTGGATTCCTGATCCAGGCAGCACGGTGTGCTGAGTGCATGCATCTCGCTTCCTTTCCCGAGTGTGCGCTCCGAGTCCCGTGTACCTCGGGCTGAGGTACCGGCCGTCTGAAGGTCCCTCTTCATGTAGCAGTGCGCTGTGCAGGCCCAGAGCTACCCTCAGACACGTCCGTCCCAGAGAGCAGCAGACGCCCAGCTCACCCTGCCACGCCACAGGGCTCGTGACCACCAGGCGGTGCCACCCAGAACTCCTTGGCACCCCAGCACCCAGCATGCAGCAATCCTCGCACCCTGGTGACTGTGCTTGGACAGCCACTACACACGCGAGGTATGTATGTTACCAAAGTTATTTGGCCAGAAATGCCACAGGAAGGGAAGCACCAGTGCTTCGTGGCCTGGACACGTCTCATCTTAACAGTAGCCTGGGGCTTGTTATTCACCGGCCCAAACAATCACATGGCAGCAGCTGCCACGGCCCAGGCCACCTGCTAGGTCCAGAGATGCAGAAACCAGTGGGATGTGAACCCGTCTAGAGTTTCTCCATATGCATCAGCCCAGGGCTTTGATATTCTACACACAACGCAGGTCCTCTTCACCTGAGGGCCAAAACCTAATCTGGGAAACAGTCTCTGTGTCCATCAGGAGAGGAGTGGATGAAGACTGTGTGGTATTTACTTGCCATGGAGTACTACTCTGCCATAAAGAGGGACAAACTTGAACCATTTGCAGGCAAAGGGAGGCACCTTGAGCCACAACGTTACGTGAAATAAATCAGACACACATGCTTAAACATCGCAGGGTTTCTCTAATATAAAGGGCAAAATAAAAGACAGCTGATGGGAAACAGGAAGACAGATCTTTTGCAAAAAGGAAGGGGACCAAGAGATGGAGCGGGGAGGTGAGGGCAGGGGAGAGATGAGGAAGTAAAGTGTGTCCTGTTTTGTCCATGCACCACCTCCACACAAGGACTGTGACCATTACATCCTGCAAATATCAACTGATAAAATGTAAAAAGAAGGAAAGGAAGGTCAAACTCACCATAGCAAAAACCACCCTTGAGAATCTCTAAAACCAAAGCTCTTTACCCTGCGTCTATGGTTCAGATGCTGAAGTCCCAGGTTCGTCACTTTAACCTTGAAACCCTGGGGGCTGGCAGCCTGCCATCCTCCCTTTTCCCCCACACTGGGTCTGATCCCGACCTCACACCGAGTCTGATCCCTACTTCACGCTGGGTCTGATCCCTACCTCACACTGGCACGGGAGCCTTTGGTCCTGGCCACTGCTTCTCCCAAGGAAGCTGCCCACGAATCCCAACTTGCTGTGCTGCTTCCCCTTTAGGGAGAAAATGGAGAATGGGAAGGAAGTGGGCTGTGGCCCCTGCCTACCTTAGCCACTGTCACATGTGATCTACAGTGCAGAGCCCATTAATGCACCTCCATGCCAGCAGCCCAGCTCTGCAAACTCCTGTGTCATTTTCATCGAGCCAAAGGCACTTTATCAACTGCCCTTGGAATACTCCCAGGCTTCTTCAGTGGTACTAAGGACAGACACAGAGGTGCTCTACCATTAAGGTACATCCTTTATTTTATTTCATTTTTTGAGCCAAGGTCCCACTAAGTCAGCCAGGCTGGGCTTAAACTTGGCAATCCTCCTGCCTCAGCCTCCCTCAGTGGTGGGACTGCGGGTATGCATTGCTGCACCTGTTTCTCTTTCTACTTTTTTTATGCGAAGGACCAGGGAAAAGTTCTCTTCCAGTGAGCACACAGCTGCTCCCACCCCACCGAGAGCGTGTAGCTCTGCTCTGTGTTTGCCTATCACATAGGAGAGTTCCCTCCTGAGAATCAAAGCCTTCTGAGTGCGGGCCACGAGGGATGGCCCTCTCCACTCCTGCTGCAGGAGGTGCTGAGACAAAGTCCCTTCTCTGAGGAATGTTCCAGAACACGGGGGCAGTGAGAGCAGGAGCCTCCTGCTCTCCGGAGGCCAGGACAGCGGCAAACAGGTAGGAAACAGCGGGAGGTGGGGGTGGGGCCCAGGAAGGGAAGAGCAGGGAGGAGGATGGGAGGAGGGAGGAGGCCTCATCTCCTGCACCAGGAGGGTGATTAGTGGGAGAGAAGGAGGAAGCAGGAGGCAGGGGAGAGGGGCAGGAGGAAGGGAGGCTGGGGGAGCCCGGCTCCACGGGGGGGGGCAAGGAGTGGTTCTGAGTGGGGGAGGGGTAAAGGGCCCCCGCCCAGCACCCCAACTCCTGGGCTGGGAGCAGTTGCAAGGTCAAGGCAAGGGACAGGGTGAGAAGCAGCACCTGGGAGAAGCACGTGGAGAGCTCCTGTTCCCTGCAACCTTGCTGTCACCAGGGGGCCCTTTCAGAGAGGAGAGGAAGAGGATTGTTGAGGGTCTGGTAGGGATGCTGGAGCTCTCAAGTGGCAGAATCAGAGAAGCCCTGGGGGGCCTCCCCAGGGACTCCCAGGCCCCTAGGTCTCCCAAATGCCAGGCTGCAAGGGTCACAGCTTGGCCTGCTGGGGTCTGGGGTGACAGCTCTCTGATCTGCCTGGGATCCTCCCCAGTGCCTCCTGAGCTCCCTCGCTTTGGGACAGCAGTACATCTGGGTCGCTGAGCTGCAGGACCTGAGGCAACCTAAATAGATCCCAGCAGAACACACGGCAGGACTTAAAGGGGAATGTTCTAGAAGGTTCCAATTCTTTCCTGTTCTAAGGCATCCTTCGCACTCCCGAGGCAAGGGCAACCTGTGTGGGAATGAACTCGAGCAGAGGAAGACGGTGTGTGGGGAGGAGAAGCCAGAGAGGAGGAGGGAAGGGGGAGGAGAAGTGGAGGGGTGCGGAGTTGGGTGGTCGGAGACAGCGGGGTGTCTACCTGGTGCTGTACTGTGAGGCTCTCCATGAAGCTCCCCTCAATGAGCCCCAGCTCTGAACCTGTCAATCATGTCAGACGGTTTTCTCTAAAGGTAAATTCTTGGGGCTGGATTTATATGAATTGCACTAGATGCTGCTACTAATACCTGAAAAGCTCCCAGTGGGGATCCCTTGGCTTCCAGTGAAATGAAATGAGACACAACCCCGGCCTCCTTGGTCCTGTGGCTCCAGAGAGGAGGCTGCGACCCCCGAGCTCGCCGACCTGTGGCTGGGGAGGGGACCCCTCCTCCAGGGGCTCTAGCCCCTTCCTTCCTGCAGGGCCACCGTGACAGCACTGTGACACCCGGAGCACAGCCAGCACCCTCGACCCCCAGAGCGGCACCGTGACAGCCGTGCAGGCTGTGAGTCTCTACTCCCAAGTCACTCACCAGCTGAAAGTTACATGAAACTGGGCACTGTGAGCTTTTCTAGTTCTTGCATCCTCAGAGTTCCTGCTGGGTCTCCCGGTGGCCGTCAGGGCTCCGATCAGATACCGCAGGGGACCCTGAGCCCATGGCCTTGTCCAGGAGGACGCTGGAGCTGGAGGTATGCACACAGCACTCTCCGGCTCGCCGCCCTGCACTCCGCAGGAGACTGCCTGGGACGTGGGTACTCATGCATCGCATGAGCCCTGGGTACTCCCCTTCGCAATGCACTGTGTGTGCCGTGACCCTGCCCCACCGTAGGCTGGCGTGAGTGCCCTGAGCATCGCTCAGGTCAGCTGGGCCCCTGTGGTGTCCAGGAGTCCAGCTCTGTGTGTCCCACACGTCATCAAGACACTGTCATCGTAAGAACATGTCTCTCGAGGCCGCTCCCTGCACGGAGGGCACCATGTGCTGCTGATGTATTTGCTGGGCACTGCCTGCTGCACAAGAAGTGATGAGGAGCAGAAGGTGCCAGGAGTCCTGGAGTGGACGGTTCCAGGGCCGCAGCCAGAGAGCAGACGCAGCCGAGGGATCCAGCACACAGTGCACACGTGAGTGAGCAAGCAAGTGTGTGCTTCGGGCCCACACTCGTACGTGCCCTGATGCAGCCGGCCTGGGAGAGGCCAGGCTCCTTCCTGTGCATGGCCAGGAGAGACACGAGAGGACCCTGGCTGCCAGACTGCCGGTGGCGACAGAGCAGAGGGACAGGATGCCTGTTCTCTGAGGAGACCTGCAAAGACTGTGGAGTGGCTGGAATGGCACGAGGGGAGGGAGGGAGAGGGGTGTGGCGTGGCACCCCATCCTCACCAGCACTGCCTCTCTGCATGGCCCGGAAGCCAGGAGGGCCCACCTAGTGGGTGGCCCAGCTTCAGGTGAACTGGGTGGCATCGGGACAGGCCTGGGAAGTTAGCAAAGTGCCCTTCCGGGGTGGCTGTGAGGGCACTTCCAGCACGACTGGCACATGGGGACCCCAAACTGGGTGGGGGCCACTGCCCTGACTGTGGGTGGCACCATCTGGGCCCCAGACAGAGTGAAGGCAGGAGGAGGGAGCTGCCAGCACAGGCTCAGTCTGTCTGTCTGTCTGTCTCTGTGTCTTTCTTCCCCCTTTCTGTTTCTCTCTTTCTCCTTCCTGGGCACCCTGAGGTGAGCAGCGTCCTTCACCATGTCCCTCTCCCGTGACACTGCTGCCTCACTCAGCCCAGGACCCATGGAGTCAGCCTGCCATGGACAGAGCCCACTGGCACCCTGAGCCAAAGGGACCTGCAAGTCGCTAGCCTCAGGTGTTCTGTCCCAGGGACAGAAAGCTGACAGACACTTGCTCTGAGCAGACACATTCTGTGACCGCCTGGCTGCTCACTGGCAGGAGATGCTGGGGTGAGACAGACGGAGGCAGGAGGCCACCATTGGGATCTAGGGAGACGGGCATCTGGACCAGGATGGTGGCCAGTCACAGAGGAGGACGGCTGGACTCTGGATGAGAGAGAGCGAGAACGAAGGACGTCCCCAGACATTTAAAGGGGCTGCCTGCCATGCGCCTCTGTGAGGAAGGTTCTGGAACAAGGCAGGAGTGGTATAATCGTTGCACTGTTTTCTTGGTTTCCTGGACCTCGACCCTCTCTCTGAGCCCCCTAAGGACAGGGCTGGGACCCCAGTTTTCACAGCCCTCCCATCCTGACCAGGATTTGGTACTTGGTGGAGATTCACTCCGTGCTTGTCGACTGCCTTCTGAGCGGGCAGAAAGACTCCCCGCCTGCTCCCTTTGGAGCAGGGCGGTTAAAGTGACTCCTGTCCACCCCCAGGGAGGGTGGGGACTGAGCCCCACCTGGCCCTCCCTGTGGAAAGGTGCAGCTGATTTTGCCACCGAAGCTCAGCTTAGAGGGGGAGGCAGTACTGTGCGAACCCACCCTCCTCCTGCTCCCCGGCCCAGGCAGAGCGGGACGCAGAGCCCCGGCCCCGGCACTGCCATCTGCTGTGCTTTGAGTCCTCTGCATTCAGTTTAAGAAGGGAATGGGGAGGCCGGGAGGACGGCGTCACAGGGACGGGGTCACAGGGACCTGCCAGAGGGACAGCAGGTGGCTGCGTCCCTGTCTGGCACGGAGCTGTGGGGGTGGTGACGGGCGGGGACCGCAGTCCCTTCTCTCCTGGCCAGGTACCTAAGCCAAGGCCAGGCTGGCTGTACCTTGAGCGCCCTGTGATTTCACAGGTGCTTTCACCACCGAGTGTGCCCAGCACAGCGGCACCAGCCACATCAGCAGGGTGCGAGTCCCTGCCCCGAGCCCTGCGGTCACCTCCCGGGGCTGGGAAGGCGCCAAGGCACCGGGCGCCCGAGGCTGGGGGGCAGGCCTGGCGCCAGGGTCTCCGATTTCTCAGACGGGCCAGAAGGGATGCAGGTGACCCCCAGGGCCCCCGGCATGCGGACACCGACCCGAAGGGCCCGCAGGCTGCTGCGGCACCAACTTGCCTTCACCACGTCTTCATCCGACGACCTGCACTCCACCGACTCCAGCAGCCCCGTCACCGTGCCGTCCTCCTCCACCGACACCACCTTCACCGGCACGGCCACCGTCTTCCCCGTGAGGACGGCCGTGTTCAGGATCTCCGCCTCCTGCAAGAGCAGAGACACGTCTGTCACAGCCTGCAGGGGACAGAGCTGCCCAGCCCTGCGACGGTGAAGCCGGCCGGCCCGGCCTCCCCCAGCCTTTCACGGCCCGGAGGTGCTGAGACCAGGACAGCCATAGATCCTCATCTACCCTGATGGCTTCCTGCAGGGGACAGGATGAGGACTGGAACTGACAGGGCAGCTGGTTAACACCACGTTTGTCAGGCACTTGCCAGACACCCTCGGTTTTTGAGAGAAGGAGTCTCATTATGCAGCTGAGGCTGGCCACCATCTCAAGACAATGGATCTTCCTGCCTCAGCTTCCCAAGTGCTGCCATACCTGGCTCAGATGTCCCTGTAAGAGGATCCAGCTGTTCTCACTGCATCCTCACCAGACGGGTGTAATCATTCTCTCTGCTTTATATAAAGCACAGAGAGGTTTTGTAACTTGCGCGAGGACACACAGCTAGAAAGAGATGGAGGTGACATTTGAGCCCAGGAAAGCAAATAGACCTAACCTTTCACACAGTGATCCCTGTTTAAGCTTTGAGCTGCTGGCCAGAGGGGCAGGGAGGGGGCAAGAGAAGCTTAGTTCAGCGATGCGGTCTCCCACCCTGCGGGGTGTAGGAGATGGCAGAAGACCCGTGAGGCCCTGGCACACAGCCCGAGTGTTCTCTGTCTCCCTGAGGGGTCCCAGCTCTGTTCCAGTCCTGGCCTCTGCACACCTAGGGGTGCTACAGCAGCCATGGTGACAGTCTCACTGCCCTGCCGAGGTGACACACGCATGTGAAGCGCACACACACTGGGAAACTCGCATCAGCTCACGACTGATTCCCCAGGGAGGCCGTGGCTGAGAACCCGGCCCCTCTCCCACCCGCAGCCCCGGCACAGCTGCGGTTTGCACTGGCCCTGTCAGGGGTGCCTTCCACCCTCCTCTGTACCCAGGCCCCTCAGGCTATATCTCCGCCCCTAGCTGGGGTCTGCCTGCCACAGGTGACGGGCAGCATGGCTGTGTCCTCTAGGACCCTGTAGGACGGGTGAGATCCCCGTCATTGCTTCCCATGAGCCCTATCTGCACAAGGAGAAAACTGAGCCCCAAGACCCAGGAAGTGGGCCTCACTCTGCATGCTCTCTTGTGCAAAGAACCGAGTCCCAGCACCCCGCAAACCCTGCATGGCCACGGCTCCCGAGCCCTCCAGCATGGTGTGATTTGTTGGGTCCCAGGCCGTCCCTTGCCGAGGTGTCCCAAAGGGCCAACTGTCCTCGCACCACGGGGTTCCTCCGGGGAAACCCACACTGCTGTCGGAGCCGTGGGAAGCCTGCACCGCGCTGTGACAGGCGAGGGCGCTGACCGTGACTTGGCCACCGTCCTCGTCCTTGCTTGGGGTGCGCGGGTCCCAGGGTCTTTTGGATGCGGGGTGCTGTGTGGGCTCCAGCAGTAGGAAGCAAAGACGTTTAGCGTCCCCACTGCAGGTCCCATCTCCTCACTCAGCCCTGCTTCTCTCCCCTGGGGACACCAGGGACCCCACACATTCTGCTGTTTCCCCACTGAGTTCCCAGCTCCATTTCCTTGTATTTTGGGTAAAAATGTACTGAAAACATGGTGGGGGGGCACAACCCAAATAGGAGGCTGCTTCCCGCTGCCTCCAGGAAGGAAGAAGCCCAGTGGATATTTTGCTCTGCCCTTGAGGACAGATGGAAAAGAATGAGGGGGTGCTCTCCCTGGGGCCCCACCGGCTCATGGTGAGCAGAGAAGCAGCAGGGGGAGCTGAGGCTTTGTGTCCTCCTCAGGCTCGGGGACACTGCTGTGTGTGACGTGGTGGAGGAGGAAGTCCCTCTGCACACAGCAGTGACACCCAGAGCACCATTAGCGCGCTCGGCTCCATGGGAGAAGGGACTCCAGCACTGGGAGCGGCTGCACCCAAGGGTCCAGGGCGAACGGATGTGGGCAGGAGGGGTGCAGAGACCCTTGCTCACACCTGGGACCCCTGTGTCACCACCACCAGCCTGGTGCCCCACGCAGCCCTGGAAGGCCCATGTGTCGCGCTACCCTGGGCCACCTCGCACTGCACCTTTGAGCCTGGGAGACAAAGGCTCAGACCCTGAGAACATGGCCCACGGGGTCCCCTGTTCTGTGTCCCTGACACCCGGAGAAGCTATAGGAGACAGAGAGAGAGAGAAAGGGGCATGGCCTAGAGGACAGAGAGGTCACTAAAGTGAGGTCCATGGTGCTTTCCTGGGAGTCTGAGACATTGTCATCGATCACAGGAATACAGTGACTGTCCCCGCCCTGCTGGAGAAATGATCACCTGTGTCTTTGCACAGGTTCCCCTGGAAACGGAGCCTGGAACACAGATTCAAGAGCAATGCTTTGCAAAGCTCAGGCCACTTCCAAGGGAGGGGGAGGCAGCCCCAGCTACCCGTGGGGCCCCTCACGCGGGCTCTGCAGACACAGCAGTGCTCAGGGCTGAGTCTCCTGCCAGGTGGGGTGTGGATGCACCCCGTGCCTTTGACATTCCGAGATGGGAGGCAGCGGTTTCCCTGAGAGGGCTTGCTCCAGGCTGACCCGAGGGCGCTGCATGTCACACACTGCTCTGCAGCTGTTCCCCACTGGGGAAGCCTGGGGGAAGCCAGCTCTGGGGGAGAAACCAGGGGAGTGAGCCCAGCAGGGGTGGGGAGGACCCTGGGGGCCTGTGACCCTGACCTTGAACTTGTACCCTAGCTGCTGGGGAGATAATGGCTCTCCCACCCTTCAGACATTGTTATTCTGCATTTGGTTATCACAGATAATCACACCCCAAGCTAAGGGGGGCCACCTGAGGGGGGTGGGCCCCATCCTTGTCAGTCTCAGCTGAAACAATAAGTTAAATTGCTTTATTGTTTCCAGGCAGAGAAAAACACATCTTTTCCCTTTCTTTTTGATTGTTCTTGGCTGTTTCTGCACCACTCCTTTGGAGACCACACGCCATTCCCCCGGAAAGGTCCGCATCAAGGGCACCTCTGTTCAACAAGCACCCCAGGGTCATGTCCTGGCCCCAGCCCCGGACGGGGGTCACAGAGCAAACACCCCACGAGACAGGTCCCCAGGTGGACAGGCGGGTCTGCCCGGGGAGTTGGAGGCTCCTCCACCACCCGCAGCGCGCAGCTGGCCGCCACCGACTGTAGGTGCATGTCCACTTCGCACGGGGCTGCAGGAGAGCAGTGTTCGGGTTCCCCTGCACACCGGGCGCCATGCTGCTGACCCGTGGGCTCTGCAGTCTGCTCCCCCCGCATTGACGCGAATGCCCCCACTACCTGCACGTAAGTGGCGGAGTCTCAGGGAGGCTGCTTCTCCGCTCCACCCCCTTTTGCATAACGGGAGTGGGGGGCTGCTTTTCCTCTGGGAAACTCTGCTCCTTCATATCAGGCTTCCTGGGACCACAGACAGACACACTGCCATCGCTTGCCCAGGCTGGCAGGCCTCTCTGGGGCTGTGACAAGCAGGTCTCTCTCCCTGGGCCCAAGTTCCTCTCCAGGCCAGGGAGGCGGGAGGCAGGAGCCGGGAGCAGCGAGTGCTGGGGGCGGCGGGTGCCCCGGGGCACTGCGCCACCTCCTGGAGTCTGTGCTGCTGTCCTGGGGTGGGCGGCTCCTCCCCCACCTGGCTCCTGTGTCCCGAGACCTGCATCATGGCTTCCTCCTTCATTCCGGGAAAGCTTGTGCTCTTCCCTCTTAGAAAAATGCAAGCTGAGTTAGCGTCTTTTGCTTACAAAGCACATTAATGAGTCAAATTGACCAGGAAGGTAGAAGAAAGCAGCGGCTTTTAAGGGTTTATTCTGGACTCTCCTTGAGGCACAGTGTGCATTTCTTTAATCAGTATCAATCTCAGTTTTCTCATAACAATTACCGATCTAATGGGTGACTCGTGAATTAAATATTGTGCTTATCTGTATTCTGCCCAAGTCCTTAAACTCCCCGAGCAGAGCCTGAGATGAGGGTTTGGGTGTGGCTAAGTTAACTGCAGGGAGTGGGAGTGGGGTGGGCAAAGAAGTGGAAAGCACCGGCGCTGTAGCCAGGGGTTGTGAGGAGAGCGGCGCTGTAGCCAGGGGTTGTGAGGAGAACAACACATACAGGACGCGTCATTTATAGCATTACATTATGACAGTCACCCAAGTTAAATACAAAGAAAGTGCAGGAAACCTATCCACACACTAAAGACCCAAGGAAATCCAGCCGAGGGCCTGACCCACAGCGATGTCCTGCATGAGTCCAGTTGAAGGCCACAGCCTGAGACAATGACACACAAGTCTGCTTCACGGATCTGCGCTGGGATGCCCAAAGGTCAGCGGTGGAAGCTAGAAAGTCTGTGCCAGCGGGGTGAAGGAGCTGTGCCAGTAGGGTGAAGGTGCTGCACTGGAGCCAAGAAGTGAGGTTCAAACTTAGGACCAGGGCTCCCCCCAAAAGGACCAAAGTGACAGTGAGGTCCCAAGCTCCTCCGACAATGAGAACAGTGTGACAAACTTCTCTTGGAGGTTGAGCAGCATATACCTTTCCCTCTGGAACCAGAAGCAATGCTCAAAGTGAGGACCAGAGCTCCCCAAAGTGAACCACAGCCACTCTCAGTGACAACAAGGTCCCAAGCTCCTCTGATAGCAGCCGAGTTCATAGCAGGGGAGCCAGTACGACAAGCTCCTCCAGGAGAACCAATGGCTCCAAACAGCAACACGGAGGAGGACCCACAGTGCTCTCCTCCCTCTCCAGGTCTCCTTTGCATGCTGGCCACAGTCCTCAGGTGGGCTGCCCATGCCCGGCACCACGCTGATGCAGTTCTGCTGACTCTAGGTTGACCACCAGTTACCGGTCCACTACAACAGGTGAGCTGTGGCCCAGGGACTCGATTGTGTAAGGAAATCTGGGATCACAAACCCTTGGGCTGCAGGTCCTCCAGGTACCCACACTGCATCCCCGGCCTTGGGCCTCTAGGAGGTCAGGAAAGCTCACGGAAAGTGGGAATAGTATGGAGGTGAAACAGCTTGGGGAAGGATAATTCTTCCCTCAGATGCAAATGCCCAGGACAGTGAAGCCCAAGGGAATGTGATGGCACCAGGGGACCAGAGACCTCAGCTGTAGAAGTGGACTCAGGATGAGGAAAGAAATACCCCAGGAAAACACACAGGATAGGACTTTACTTACTATTGAAATGGAAACATACCTTGTGTTTGCACTTATGGAGACGAGTGCCTGGCATGTACACAAAGGCAAACGGCAGGTTGCAGGGTACAGGTATTTTCTCTCTGTGTTAGAACCCCTGGGAGGCTGAGAGCTCACAGGGGAGACCTGAGCTAGGGTGTCTCTGAGTCAGGACACAAGTGGAGCCCACAGCCAGCAGGGGATGAGCTTGCACCCTGCATCACAGCTCCACAGGACAGGGCTGGCCACTGGGCGCTGTGTCCTACCTCCATGAGCTCCTGTGGGTCCATGAAGTTCTTATTTCTTCCTTCCAAGTTGGCAACGCTGTGCTGCCAGTTACACACTACTGCGCTGCCTAAGGAACTTTGGCAATGAGCACGTATGTGGCATGGCAGGAGTCCCCCAGCTGGACGTCAGGAATCAGTGGTCACAGCCAACTTAGCCTGGGGGCGCAGTGCAATCTGCAGCATCTGTGTGGTAACGCTTTTACTTAGTGACGATGCGTTTATCAGAACATGTGTCCTCCATGAAATGGCATGCAACTGTCAAAAGTCTGATCCAGCAAACAAAAAAGAAATAATAAATGAACACACGGTCTACTTCTCACGATGCCCACCTGCTCTTCCACGCAGCTCCGCGGTGACGTTGTTTTGAGCACTGTGGTACCGGCCGGGGTCTTACACGGAGATGGCGGCACGTGCACCTGTTTTACAGACAGGGCTCCGCCGGGGGGACGCGTGGCCGAAGAAAGAGACTCCAGCCCGGCCCTGCCTCAGAGCCGCTGGTCCTGCCTCAGCCAGAATCGGGCAGGGGCCCTGCAAGCTGGCTCGTGGTCTGCCCGCAGTCTGAGCCTGAGAAACGGTGCTCCCGCGTCAGAAGCAGCTGCCGCGCAGGTCCAGAGTCCAGAAGGGGCCGTGGCACATCTAACCAGGGAAGCTGCGGTCGGGCAGTAAGAACTCTGAGATAGAAGACACCTCGTGGCCAGCTGTGAAAGACAGTCCCCTAGCCCGTATGTCCGCCCCGGGCACGCTGGGGTTTCCCTGATGGTGTGAAAAGCCATGTTCTTCTAAGTCTGCTCATGGACTTCCATCTAACTGTCATAACACCGGCGTTCTGCAACCCATGCCATCAGCCCGCTGCCCGAAGACAGGGGGAAATGGAATCTTATAAAAAACTCTAAGGCATCAAGCGTCAAGGGACTGAGGGTGGGCATTTAGGCTTCACAGAAAAATAAATAAACTGCTTAGTTCAAGACAGATGCCCAGAGCAGACAGGCTTCCCCCGCTGTCACGAGTAGCAGAAGTCACGTGTAAGAATGAAAGACAAAACCCAAGGAGCCCCCCCATGGGGCCCAGGCAGTGCCCGATGTCAGAGACGCCTGGCCAGTCGGGCTGGCCGCAGGTGACCCAGCTCGTGGTGACCGGAAGGGGATCTGTGACCGTGCCGTTCTCCCCTCTGCCGTCCCCAGGTCTGTGAGTTAGGCAGAGATGCGGGAACATGGAAATTTCCTGCTCGTCCCAGAATCCGAAGGCTTGTGCCGTCTGTTTCTTCCAGGCTGAGGCAGTGAAGCGCTCCTGCTCGATGGCCCACCCTTTCTCATCCCTCCCTCCTTCGCCCCGAGGGTCTGTGGGTTCCGGTGGGGCGCACAAGGGCTGGAGCCACGGCAGCCTGGGGCGCTGTGTGGGGGCCTCCCTGCCTGTGGCATGGGCAGCTGGAGGAGCAGCTGCGCCTTTCCTGCTTCGTGCTGATGTTACTGTGACACAACCTGATGTACCCTGACTACTGCACAGTGGTTCCAGCCTCAAGAACAGCTCTAGACTGTTCAGTCCTGAAGCCTCAGCCATCCCCCCAGGACCGGGCGGCCAGCAGCCCACCTGTCCTCCCCACTGCCCCGGCCCCTCCTCTATGGAGCTCGGGCAGCCGCAGCTGAAGCCGGTTTGGAGGCCTGGCCTGGCCCTGCAGAACACTCTTCTGCAGTGTGTTTTCTCCACTGTGGGCGATTTCTTAAATCTTTTAAATTAATTTCCCAGCAAAGATCAATAACCTAATAAACAGCATGATGACTTATTACCCCGTCCTTGTCTTTTGCTTCTTTAGCCCCTCTGCCAATAAATAACCGACAGCCACACTGACGGGGGACGGGGAGCCTCTCACAGACAGCGCGTGAAGCGGGGGGCTGTGAGGTGGCCGCAGAAACACCAGACCTGATTGGCGGGGATGCTGCCTGCCCATAAACAACCGGTGGCCTCTTTGCATGTGTCAGCCCGCCCCCCGCGTCACACATGGATTTATAAACCACTCTGTGTCTCTGAGAGCGTCCGTGCCTGGGTGGAATGGCTGTGGCATGGAGAATGACTGCCCTGTAATGGTCACACTGAAATACAGTAAAATCATTCTCCTGCCGCTGGGGAAGTGGGAGCGCGTGGGCCACAGAGCATGGTCGTCTGTGTGCAGTGCACGGGTGGCCACGCTTCCTCCCTCTGTGAACCTAACCATCTTGTCCCGGTTACACACGGTCACATTCGGCATCACACTTGCACGAGACTCCACAGCGAGCCCCACCCCCACCACACCGGAAAGCCCCCCCATGCTCCCAGGTTTGTTCCCTGCAGGCAATGTCGGTAAACCTCTCTCTCCACGAGGTTAGACAGCAGGGTTTCCCCTCCTGGCAGCGCTACGCGTGGGACACTTCCTCCCCACGATGGTTTCAGATGCCATTTACCGCACTGCTGGGCACGGTAGGCGTGACCCCCGCTTCCCCGCCGTCTCCCTCGGGGAGGGTGGGTGCCCTGGCTGGGGTTTCTCCGCTCCGTGCCAAGAATCTCAGGCGCTGCTGCTGTGGGGAGGTCACACCACGCTGGCAGGCAGAGGCTGCGTGGCCGGGCATACAGGCAAACCAGAAAAAGGAGCACGAGTCAAAACGGACGCAGAAGGGGAAAGGGAAGGCAGGGCTCGGACAGGACAGAAACGCTGTGCCAAGCTCCCGGCATCTGATGAGCAGCTGGGGGACAGTTAAAGGGAAAGAAATGAATGAGCTACAGGCTTGAAATTCACTGAGAGAGGATCTCAAATGCTCTCACGCAAACAAAGGAGAACTATGCGAGATGATGGATCCATTAATTAGCTCGATGGGCTAATCATTTCCTAATGTAATCAAAACACCGCATCGTGTTCTTAAACATGAATTTTGTTTCTCAATTACACCTCCCCGAGGTGGCAGGAAGAGACAGTGTTTTGATCCCTGATGGTTTGGCTCTCGGGCCGGACCTGCTCTCCCCCGCAGCCCGGCTCCCCTCAGCCCCCTACGTCTGGGTTTGGCCACAGGGGAGGTGACACCGTGCCATAGTAAGCGGTGGCACGACCACCCCTGGCTTCCTCTTGGGACCCTCATCCTAGAACCCAGCTATGTGCCTTGCAGAGGTGCAGGCCACAGAGGCCACGTGCAAGTCGTCAAGTCTGCTGCCCCGTGCAGAGCCCACGGCGTAGGGGATAGAGGGGGCCTTTGAGAGGCTCCCAGCCCTGGTCAGGCACTGGGGAGGGGGAACCTCCCCCCATCCTGTGCACCCCTAGAAAGGAGACCCCACGACCACCCCAGAAAGCACTGTACCTGGGGCGACGTGCCCTGCGTTTCTCTGCATGGTTTCCTGACGCAGCAGCCCCACCGTAAGGGCAGAACACTCGCCCACGTGTGTCCCGCTTGTCCCAGGCCGACTCCCAGCTTCCCCACTGCTAACTCGGCCCTCAGGGTCAGACACAGCCGCGGTGCGTCCTGAAACAGCCGTCCACACTCTGCCTGGGCTCAAAGGTGGAATGTAAATGTCGGAGGCCAGGAGCGAGTCTGCTAGACACTGTCACTGCTTTGGGCCAGGCGGGCCCCCGTCACTGGGTCCCTCGGGGTGCCAGGAGCTGCTCCTTCCCTTAGCCTGCCATCTCCCGACCCTGTCAGGGCCCCCAGGGCTACCACTGCTCCCACGCAGGGCCCCGGGGCACCGAGGCCCCTCATGGCAGAGTGCCATGTGTCCGCAGACGTGAGCCGCCGGCCTCTCTGCCTGATCTCCAGAATCAGCCTGGGCCATAACGTAACTTCCACTGAGCTTTCTTCCGACTGCCGTTTTCCTGGGAACGGCCAGCAGAGCCCCCACCCGCCCCTCCTCCTCTGCAGGCCTGCTCTTCACCTCTCACCCGGGGCTGTGGCTTTCCTAGACGCGGGCTTTGTTTTAATGAACACACACGCTGGACGACAGGAACCTGCACAGTGCAGAGGCGGGCGGGAGACCTGGGTTTTCTCCCCAGGAGTGGCGCACGGGGGTGCCACCTTGAGCAGGGATTTGAACAAGCAGCATTGGCTTTGTGTAATGGACGTGTCCTTGGAGAGGTGACACACACCAATTTTTAAATCGTATTTTAGTGTCCCAATGGTGTGTGCCATTAAAAAGTCCCTAAGAAGGCCCAGCTCAAATGCCACATCTGTCTTTATGTCCCCCGGTAGAAAAGAGCGCAGGCACTTAGCGTGTGCTTTATTGGAGATGCTGAGTAAGATAAACAGTGGCAGGAGAGCCCAGAGTGAAGGGCACAGGCTCCGGGGCCAGAGAGCCTGGCCCTGAAACATGTTCCCCATACCTGTGGGCTATGGGACTCTTGGCAAACTAGTGAGCTCACCGTGCCTCAGTCTCCTCATCTATAAAATGGGGGCTACACGTGCCCACTCACTGGGGTGATGTGGGGCCACATATGTGCAGGTGCCTGCAGCAGAGGCCATGCACGGGACACGTTGTGTTACCGCCCTCTCTACCTGACTTCTAGCAAGACTTCAAGCCACTCCTGGCCCCAGAGCTGGGGCAGAAAGAATCGAGCCTGGACGCTGTTACCCTGTGTGTGCACTGTGGCAGCTCAGTGACCGTTGCCAAGCTGCCTCAGCAGAAAAGGAGACTTCAGTGAGAGACCATAGAATCCCATTTGTAGGTCAGTGCATGTCTTCGTCAGTTTTCTCTCGTTGCTGAGACAAAATACCCAGTGTCCAAAGTGAAGAAAGGAGAGGTTTCTTTAGCTCACAATCGGTGGAGGTCTCAGTCCGCACTCGCTGGCGCCAAGGCAGGGTGACGTGGCACAGGGTGGCTCACGGCATAGGGACAACTGTTTACAGCAGCAGAAGACGGCAAAGCAACAAGAGCAAAAGGGGAGGAGCATGGAGAGAAGACTTTCTGTCCCTCATACTGTATGTAGGACACATCTCCCCTAGGTGGGGGCACTCACACCCACAATCCCAGCACTGGACCTTGAATCAGTCACAAACTCTAGAAGCTGCCCCCATGACTGCCTGGGGGGTTGGGGGGACATCCAGACTGAAACCATGACAGTGCATAAGCTCCAGACCCCAGTGCTCTGTTCAAACCCAGCATGGATACTTCCTGGTCACTTTGCAAGTCACAGAAACTTTCCACTCCTTTTTTTTCTTGTCTGGGAAATGGGATTCTGAATAAGTATCTGCCTCTGAGCGTTCTTGCAGGCTCAAGCGAGTTAATGCGTGCAATTATTTAAACTGTGCTTGACAATGATTAATTTTCAGTAATCTTGATCTAGAAGGGTTCAGTATGTTCTGGGCAAAAAGGAAATGGCAAGAGAGGGAAAGAGAGAAGGAAGAAGAGGGAAAGGGAGAGGTGGAGAGAGGTGAGAGCCGCCTTGCCTGCCACTCACTGTGGGAAAACAGGAGGGGCGGCTGGGCCCCGTCCCTCGTGGTGGCTGGGCCCCTGTCCCTTGTGGCTTCTGGGCTCCATCCCTCGTGGCTGCTGGTGTCTGCAGCCACATGAGTGGGAGCCTCTTGCTGCACAGAGAGCGACTTTAGTCACATCTGGGGTCTGGAGGCCCCTGGAGGAGTGGGGGAGTGGACAGGAAGGTGTGTGGCCTTGGCCACCCCCAGGTCCCTGCAAGCGCATGTCAGGCTACAGAAATAAATGCTGGGTAGAGCCGGGGGCACAGGCGGCCCCACCTTGCGGCTTCCAGAGCCTCCAGGCCAGGGTGAAGGAGGCTCCCCGAGGGCCCAGACCACTTGCCCTGGACAGGGTCCTGGGCTGGGACACGGCTCTGGGTCCAGCTGTGGCTTCCCCTGTGGTCAGAGGTGCTGGTCACCTGGCACCTGGGAATTCATGGCGGGTCCGGGGTGGGCAGTTTCATCTCTGCCAATGGTTAACCTTTCCGGAAAGTGAACAGGCTCGCCCAGATCTTGATTTTTCCAGAGGAGCCGGAGTCAGCATTTTAACGTGGAATCTCCTGACCTGGACCTTGGATCCGCCTTTTAGGAAAACCACAGGAAGCCTGAACCAGGCCCGCTGGGCCTGCAGCCTGGCAGGCAGCGCTTGCCTGAACAGCGGAGGACGACAGGGTGAGCGTACTTGGCAACACGGCGACGATTTCCGGGTCACCCTGCACTTCCTGCTGCCCGGAAGTCAGGTTTTCTTTATCCTCTGCTGCCTGCAAACAAATCTCCTGTCTCACAAAAGCGCTTTTCAGCTTTGCGTAACTAACTGCCAGTCTCAGTTCCCATCTAGTTGCAGAGTGAAGCAGCTCAGTGACTGCTGTGTATCGAACTCCTTAAGCTGCTCAGACTCCAGGACAGCCAGGCGGAGTCCAGTCCGAGTGGTCACCTCCTTCTGAGCTCAGAAAGCCGCTCAGCCACGCGACGTCCAGCTCCTGAGGTCGGAGGGGCTGCAGCCAAGCTGCTGTTCGTATTTACCGCATCGATTATTCCAGAACATGAGCAGCAGGAGAACTGTGTACGTGCTGGGAAAATCCGTCCCGGATGCAGAACAGCCCTGGCGCCCAGCGTTTCTCAGGGGCTCCTGGCTGCCGTGTGGGGTGAGGGGCTGGGTCAACCTCCATGCCTGAGAAGGTCGGGCATCCGCCCTCTGAGCTGCGAGACAAAGGCACGTTAAGGCGTTTACGGCAGCGTTAAGCCGATTTCATCCTTAAGACGATTGTTTTCACAGTGGATTCCCAAGACACAGGAGCAATCACAGCGGGCCTGATTTTCCCTGCAAGCCGGAGGCTCGCTGGGGTCGTCAGAACAGTCTAGAGGGGGTCGCAAGGGGCGCGGGCTCCCTTCTCCTCCTTGGGGTGCTGACAGGAGTGGGGGCCACGTGGAGGGCTAGGAAGGGGTGCACCTCGGGAAGATCTCCATCGGCTCCGTTTTTAGAAACTGGACTGTTTATTATTTTTTTTCCACTTGGACCCAGGGCCTTTGGGATGAGTCAGATCCTCAGCCAGGTTTTTTTTTTTTTTTTTCAGAGAAGGTCTTCTAAGTCACCAAGGTTGGGCTTGAATTTTCAATCCTACTGCCTCGGTGTCCTAAAGTGCTGGGATTACGGGTGAGCTGTAATGCGCTGCTATAAAGTTAGTTTTTCAATTGAGTTTTGGTGGAGTTTCTAGTAAACTGGGAAGGAGGGGTACAGCACCCACAGATTTGGGGGCTGATGCTGCATGCGGAAATTTTCAGCTCTACTTGAAGATGTAGATACTTCGTTCCTTATCTTTTTGGACGTGGGTAGTTTTAGTGAGATAGGATTCATATACCATGTAATTCACTTATTTAAAATGTATAGTCTGTTAGTCTTTAATATATTCGCAGATATGTGCGTATCACCATAGTCAATTTTAGAATATTTTTATCACCTAAGAAAAAAGTTCTGCTGGGTCTGGCAGCACATCCCTCTAATCCCAGCACCTGGAGGCTGAGGCAGGAAAATTGCTGTGAGTTCAAGGCCAGCCTGGGCCACATAGTGAGTTTGAGGCCAGCCAGACCTGCACAGTGAGGTTCTGTCTCAAAAAACAAAAAATGAAAAATTATAAACTGGGTATGGTGATGCATATCTGTAATCCTGTCAGTCTGGAAGACTGAGGCAGGACGATCTCAAATTTGAGCCCAGCCTGTACAATTTAGTGGCTTAGTGGGACCCTGTCTCGAAACTAAAAAAAAAATTTTAAAGTTGTTGTTGGGTTGTGTGTAGCTCAGCGCAGAGGCTATGGGTTCAGTCCTCGGCTCAGAGAGAGACAGAGAGACGATTGTCACCTTCATCTGTCCCCAACACCACCCACCTCCAGCCCCAGGTAATCACTCCGGGCTCTTCCGTCTCCCGCCAGTCTTCTGTGAACGGTGGCATCTGGGGTAGTTGGGCTGGGGTGCGTGTCACACAGGTGTGTCCCCCTCTTGTGTCCCGTGGCGTGTCCCTGAGAAGCAGCTGCCACTACACAAACATCTATTCTCCTGACGCTGGCAAAATCCGGGGACCGAATCCTGTCTGGATGTGTCGTGCTCATTCTGCACAGATTTAACTCCGTTCCAGACAAAAACACTTAAACTGAGAAACAGGCAGCCCTCGGATTGGATTCCTGATTTGATTTGGAGAAGCAGACGCTGCCGCACGACTCAGTCGTGGGAGGCGGGCAGCTGCTTCGCGCTTCTCCCGAGCCCAGACCCACTTGAGTGAGACCTAGATTCTCCAGGGGCCTCTGAGCCTGGGGTCCCCGCTTAGCAGCTCCGAGGTGTCAGCACCTGCTCGGCTCAGCAGAGCCAGGACGAGGGCCAGGCTGGGTCCCCTGGCTACAGCGACGTCTCAGGAACCCTGGACGCAGGTCAGCACGGGCTCCAGCTGCCTTCTCTTCCTCCAGGCAAGATGCTTTCTACGTCAGAAACACCAGGCCCACGGCTCGTGGCTTCCCACATAAGCGAAGGCACCGTGAAGTACCCTGGCCCGTGTCACAGGCCCACGGGGGTGACTGCGTGCGGCGCCTCACGAAGCGTCTACTTTACAGAGCCTGGGACGGCAGCGCCGGGCAACTCGCCAGGACTACCTAGCCGAGCTGCTGACCGGGTCCTCCTGAGGGCGTGGAGCACTGCTCGGTGACACGCAGGGACGTTTTGCCCACAGTGTTTGATCAGACCCGCTCTCCTCCCGCCTCACATTACTGCGGGAAAATGCGTGTCCAATTGTCAAAGGGGACAGGTTTGCTGCAGGCTCTGCGGAGTCTGAGTTTTACGGTCCATGAAGCTGAGGGATTAATTCTGTTGGTGCGGGGAGCAGACAAACCTCATAAGCATCTAAGAGTGGCTCCTGGACCCCCCCAACCATGGGGGCATTCCTCTTGGAGTCCGTCCTCTTGGGACCCGCTGGCCGCGGGGATCTTCGCAAGCCCCTTGGCAGGCGGGGTCGGGCAGCTGTGGCGATCCACGCTAAGGAGGACACAGAGCACGCTGGCCCCGTCTCCTGCAGCGAGGGCCTGGAATATGCCACCTGCCGTTCCTCCTTCACCAGGCGGCTTCTTAATTATGGGTTTCTTGGGCTAATGGAAAAATGAATTTGCAGGACCGCAGCCCATACTAACTGGGGACAGGGCGGGGAGCAGGAAGGTGACCCTGAGCCTCAGCAGAAACGCAATCTGGGGCTTGAAGCTGGCTTCATGCATCTGGGCATCAACATGGGCACCATGACCCTGCCCGAGCATTGGTCGTCCTTCCTGCGCTTTGGCCAGTGCTGCAGGGACAATATGGGTGTTCCTCGCTGCTCCCCCAGCCCTGGTCCTCACGGGCTCTGTCCCTGGGGCAGCAGAGAGGCCAGCGGGCGGGTGAGGCTGTCCTTACAGGGAGAAAAGACAGACGAAGGTCGCGGGCCTCGAAGACGTCAAAGGCCATGAGGAGATCCCGCTTCACAAGGCGACTGTGCGGCCAGGTTGATGGACACCGTCTCGCTCGCAGCGATGACTCCAGAGACACTGAGGCCCCAGGAAAGCAGCTCTGCTTCTGGGGTGGGTCACATCTGGGCCAGGAAAGCCTGGGGTTCCAGTCCCTTCCCGATGCCATTCAACTCCCGAGCCCGTGTCTCCAGGCTCACGAATTCCACTGCCCGCTGGCATCTCAGACCCATTGGACCTCTAGGTATTGCTGCAACTGACCGTCTGGGTGCCATTCCCAGAAAATGGGACCAGCTGTCACCTGGCTGCCGAAGCCCAGGTTATGGTTTAGACCTAGCTGTTCCCCAAAGGGCTCATGCGTCTCAGAGGTGGGGCTTCTGGAAGGCGACTGGGTCAGGGATGCCATACTATTGCACAGATTAATTAACCCACCTGTGAGCTCAGAGCCAAGTGTGCTGCTAGGAGGTGGGGCCTGGTCAGGAGAGGTGGGTCGCTAGGACATGCCAAGGAAGGGTGTATTCTTGTCCCCAGCTCTTCCCTGTCTGACTGCTGCCTGGTTACCATGACATGAGCTGTTTTCCTCTACCGCACACTTCCACTGTGATGTTTCTGGCTTGGAACCAGACGACCATGGACTGAACCTCCAAAACCATGAGCCAGATGAAATCTCTCCTTCTGGGGATGTGGGTTGTCATAGCAGAGGGAAAGCTGGCTGATACACCCAAGCCCCAGCAGTCATGCTCACCTTAATTCTAGGCCCCTCAGACAGCCACCAGTCCTGCTGCCCCAGGGCACTGCCAGCCGGGCCACTCCTCTTCGTTCCCTCCCAAGCCCTGCAGACCCAGGCACCCTGACCTGCAGAAGACACCTCTGGAACCACACACATATGAGTCACTTACACTGTGTCGTCTGTCACAAGCAGGAAGCATCTTTCCTCCTTCTTTTATTAACCTGCTGTCCACCTAGCTACACCGAGGCGAGCTCCAGGAGGGCAGGGCAGTGGTGTGACACACACTGCACCAGGGCTGAGCACAGCAGGGCCATGCAAGCTTAGCTGGCCAGCTCATGTCCCTCGTCTGCCCTCAGGTAACCCACGTCCGGTCCAGTGTTCCTTGAACCCACAATGGAGTCCCCCTCATCAACTTCCGTTTTCCACAGGTGGTCTGCACACCGGTCACACTCTCCTGATGCTGCTCCATGCTGGAAGCTAACTGGTAGGTCCTCAGAGGTGACGCCGGGTCTCCACACCTCCTCCTTAGAGCCGGAAGTCTCGTCCCACCCACAGAGCTGCAGGGAACAAGGAGCCCCTGTGCACACTGCCCGGACGGTGTCCGGCTCAGCCCGAGGGTGGGGGCTGCTGCCTCACTCAGTGGACTGCCCATCATCGCTTTGCTCATTCATTCATTCACTCAGTTAGCCAGCCTGTGCTTTGGCAGGAATGTCACTGCCCGTGTGCAGCCAGGAACGCATCTGCCGCTGAGCAGTCCAGCCAGCCGGAGCCCCGAGTTGATGAGTCTCCGGTCGAGGGTTTGGCCTCCGCTGGCTGCAGGTTTTCACCCGTGGAGCAGGCCGGGTGCTGCCCGGCCACTTCATAATCACAGACGCAAGCGAGCCAAACCAGCCCGTCTCCTCGCGGTCCTGGGGCCTCAGAGGAGGGTGAGAGCCCGATTCTCAGCCCAGACTGCAGAAGCCGAGCCTGCACGGAGGGGAGGTGCAATGCTGGTCCCTGAGACCGGCTTCAAATGCAGCAGCGCGCCAGGACTGCCGGGGTGCGGGCCCCAGGTGTTGTCACTTAAGTCTCTACAGGTGATTCCAAGCCCTGTGCTGCTCAGCCTGAGCTGCAAGCTGCAGGGACCCGGGGAGAGTAAGCAACACCAGCGCCTGGCTCACGTCCTGATCCTGGGTCAGTCGGCATGGGTGGCAGCTGAAGCCGGCAGGCCCTCTCCCAGGCAGCTGAATCGCAACTGTCCCCATCAACACCTCCACACACGCAAACGCGGCCCTGGATGGATCCTTCCACCCAGATGGCGCCTGGCAAACCTGCTGGGCCTCGGGCTCACTGATCCACGTGGAAGGAAGGACAAGGCACGTGACGGCACCCTCAGGGAAGCCCAGGAGCCCGGGAGTGGCGCCCGGAGCCCAGTCCTGGCAGGACAGACTGTGCTGGTGCAGAGAGGACAGGACGCCAGGAGCCGGGCTGCGTGGCCTCGAGGTGCACCTCCTCATCCCCGATGCCGCTCAAACGTCGTCACCTCCAGGGTCTCCTCTGACAGCCCAGCTACTACCGTGTGCCCCAGGCTCACAGCCACCACCCCATCCGTTCCCCACCGACGCCTCCTTCTCCATGTTCACAGCACTTGGAAACAGCTGGGAATGAGCTTGTCTGGTTCTTTTCCAAGTTGTCAGCTACACAAGGGGTGATCGGAACACACGGTGAAGTCTGAACCGTACAACAATTTATTATGAAGGGCCAACATTTCGCATCAATTTGGGACATCAAGGCAGCCAGGACGGTGCAACTGAAGACAGCCAGGAAAGAGGGCTCCAGAGCTGCTGCAGAGGGGCCAGAGTGAGGGAGTAAGCACGGTCAAGGCAGGAGGAACTGTTCTCAGGGCCACTGGTGGCAGTGCGTCTTCTACTGTGATGCACTTTTTTAAGACATGTAAACACTCACAATCTCTGGGTCACGCATCACAGATGTAAGCGGGTGGCTGACTGCGGGTTGCAGGACACAGTTCGGTGTTGGTTCTTCCCAGCTCCTGCGTGGATGGATGGATGGATGGATGCTGCCACAGTGTTTAGAAAAAGGTCATTTTCCTTCCCGGAGTCACTCGGATACCCAAAAAACCCAATTCATCATTTATTTCTAAAAATTCTGTTCCACTCTAAGTAGCTTTGGAAGCTCTTGTAGCCTACCTCACCCAGGACATGTTTTTACTGAAGGCAAGTTTGAGTATGAAATATGCTTCCTGGTACATTGCAGCAACTCCAGAATTAGCAAGGTGAAAATGGAAAGGTAAGCTGGGGGGAACTGAAATCAGAAGTTGGTATTACTCATTTTTTTACGAACGAGTGTCTGTTTCCTAGGGTCGGCAGAGTCGAATAAGAACAGTAAAATATAAATTTAAAAAATTGCAACTTGGCCAACTTTTCAGAGTAAAAGCAAAACAGGAAGAAAATTATATGTAAAAATTGTATGTGAAAGTGTCATGACTTTCCAACCAAATCTTTTAATGAGGACAAGAAAGACTGCTTGGCTTCCTCGCCCACCGAGCCCTACATGTGCATAAACATGGGCTTTGAAATGTAAATCCTCCTTGATTGGTGGCAAAATATGTATGACTTTAGGAGTTGGGTCGTTTAGGAAACCGCATAAAAATCACTGGGGCGGTGGAGCGGTGGCCCAGTAGTCACACCAGCGCTCAAGGAGGTCCCACCCCCAGCCGGGAACAAACAAAGCTGCAGAAATAAACAAGAAATAGACTCCCGAGCTCCTTTACTGCAGGGTAGCGAAGATGCAGAGAATGGACACTAGAAGGAGAGAATAAACTGGCGGCATCCGCTGCTGGCCATTTGTAAATTACAGCTGCATGGAGATGGGCCCGAGTCGCTACGCTGAGGAGAGGAATAATATTCTCAGAGCAGCAAGGGGAGAGGGATTCCAACCCTTACACCATGGGCCCCACAGCAACTGCTGAAACGCTCATAGCTCCTGACCGGCCCGGAGGATTTATGTTAATGCCCACTCAGTGCCCTCAAGAAAATAAATCTGCTCTTGGCTTCGGCTTTCAAAGCTTGCGCCACCAAAAACTACATGTCTCGGCATCTGATTTATAAGGACCTGCAGGCTTGTTCCTACCTGCCCCGAACACAAAACCAGTATTTCCTCCCCTGCCTCTTTTCCAAGATGACGAAGGTTTCATAACATTTCCTGTTTGATCTAAATCTCCTTAAAATATCCCAGGCACACAAAATCACAGCGCCATAAAGCATGCCGATAGTAATGACTTCTATATGTTAATTGGATAGGATTTTAATCACTGATAGAAATATAAGTACTATTATTGTGGAGGGCGTAATGATTTTATTCACAATGGCAATCCATGTGGGCGAAATCCATTATCTTAAATGCATTTTGATAAGAATAAGTCCATGTAAAAAGGCTCTGCCTCTCATATGCAATTGTTCAAGGCCATTAAACATTCGTGATAATTAGCTGGCCAAAGACTCTCATTAGATGTACATTAAGTGTGTGTTTAAGCCATCTTGGAGGCAATGCACTAGGCGTGTCGCTGTGTGCTTTACTGCATGACTTTAATAAAAACTCTGGTCAAATTAGAACTTGTATTTATGGCATTGTTACTCTATCTCGGAGAAAAGATGACAGCGCTGATTTCTTCTTTTTCTTCCCAAAGAGGTAAGACTCCGCCACGTCACACACATCAGCACAGCTCCTGGCAGGTTAATTTACCTGCACTAAACCCGGCCATTTCCAGTGCGCACTCCACCGGATACATGAGATTTATTACATTTATACAACTGTGCGTGACTCAGCTTTAGAATACTCCCCCATCCCTCCCACCACACACCTCTCCTCGTCCGTCTTTATTGCCATTTCTTACTCTGAAGACAACTTAAGATTCTTCATTTTTCTGAGAATTTCCTCTATATGTGATCACACAATATATAATGACTAATTTTTTTCACTTAGCGTGACAGCTTTGAGGTCGATCTTTCTTGTTGGATCCTTTTAAAATTGTTGAGTAATATTCACCTGTGTACACAAAACTGTAATTTGATTATATATTCCACTACCTGACATGCATTTGGGCTATCTCCACTTGGCTATTTGAAATAACTCTGATTTGCATATTTATCTATGTGTTTGTGTGGACATACATCTTGATTTCCTTAGGATCACAGAGAACTTTACAAAAATTTTTAAAGTTCAACAACTGTTATGTAATAAGATGCCTCTGGTTTTATTCTTTTTGTGCAGGACTGCTTTAGTTTGGGGTATTTCATTTTTTCATATGAATTCTGAGAATTATGTAAAAATTTTTTTGGAAAATAATGAAATTTTCACAGTGATTGCATCGAATCTACAGATTTTTCTGGGCTCTGTGGACAATTGGCGTTCACTTTCCCCTTGGTCAGCACAGGCCGGCTGTCCAGTCATCAGTGTCCCCTTCAATCTTCCAGCGATGTTGTACAGTTCTCAGTGCGTGGAGTGTGCGCTTCCTTCATTAAATTTGTTTTTGATGCTGCTGTAAACAGGAGAGTTTCTTCCCAACTTTTCACATGTTTCACTGTTGATGTGTGGAAAGGCAGCTGACTTTTGTATGTTGTTTCGCCTCCTACATTATTTCTGGATTCATGAGCTCTAGCCGTTTTCTGTGCAATGTTCAGGGTTTTTACGCATAAGGTGTTGCCATCTACAAGCAGAAATAACTTTAGTTTTTCCTTTCTAACTGGGGTACCGTTTCATTTCTCCTCTCCCGTAACGCTCTGGCTGGGACTTCCGGGCTAGAATGAGTAGAAGCCAGGAAACAAGAGTTCTGCCTCGCTTCTCTCTTAGAGGAAAACGTTTTGTTTTTCACCATGGAGAATGAGTCTGCTTGTGGGTAACAGGACACTCACATTAGAGATGCAAAATACACCCTTACAAATAGTTAAGTATATGGTAGGATATATACCATATACTTACAATATTGCATCTGTAATAAAACTACTCACGTTTAGAGCACCGTTTAGTGTAGTATATACCAGCTGACTGTCACCAGAATAATCAGCGTAATGAACACATCCATTCACTTCAAAATCTCCTTGCGACCTCTGCAGTCCTAGCACCCTGCCCTTCCCTGCTGGTCTGCGTTCTGTCACCAAGTTAGTTTGAACTGTCTAGTGGGTTACTTTCCCTTTGGCTTTGGTTTTGTTTCGTTTTTGTCTTTTTTGGGGATAGGGTTTTCACTGTGCAGTTCAGGCTGGCCTCAAACCAGCAGAGCTCCTCCTGCCTCAGTACCCTGAGTGCTAAGATTATAGGCATGCACCATCATGCCTGGCTGAACCGCCTGGGTTTTTATCTAAATAGAATGATTTAGTGTGTGCTCTGTGTCAACACCTTTCAATCAGCGTACTCGTGTTGAGATTCCCCATGTTGTTCTGTTGCCGATAACTGGTCCCTTTTCATGGCTGAGCAGTGCTCCTTTTGGCGAACCAATCTTGCCTCCCTGGGAGGAATCCCACTAGATCATGATCAATCACTTTTTCAAAGTGCCATTGGATTTGACTTCCTAGTATTTGGTTGAGGATTTTTGCATCCACCTATTATGGACCCCTCTCATTAAAAAAGCTTTCCTGCAAATAATGCCAGGTCATGTAACTAGAAAGGGCTACTTCTAAAATGGTTTGTGTCTGCTATTTTGTATTATAGATTTTTTTTAACACAGAAATATGACTCACCTGGTCAGAGATTGCATGGTTAGCTGATTCTGCACGTCCTCAGGTGCCAAGGAACCTTGCTTCTTAATCTTTGCTCTCTTTGGTACCCACCCATCCACATGGGCACAATGTGGCTGCAGAGGTGCCAGAACCTCTTCACAGAACCACAAACCAATCCCCACAAATGCTGGAAATGCCAGTGCTCTCCCTCATCAACTCTGTGCTTGGTAGAGAGTTACTCTGCAACCAAGATGTCTTAACCCCCTGTGCCTGGGCCCAGACCTGCCTGTCCGCTGGAACACAGGTTGTATAACCTTAGGAAAATTGTTCTTCTGGGTAAACACAACTTACACAAGAACGTACATCTCTTGTGTTTTCCTGCCCTGGAAAGGGGCAGCCTCAAAGAGGGATTCCTTGCAGCTGCACAGTCACACCTGGCTGCCCGGGCCTTTCCCACAAGTTCTTGAAATTCCCCTTCAGGTCACATGAGCAGGCTGGGCTGTGTGTCCAGCCCCACAGCTGTGACCTCCCTTGTGCAGCGCCATCACCACTGACTTGGACCACAAGTTCCACACGCAGACGCGCCTGGGGAGATTCGAACCGGCATCTCTGCCCATTACCCCCAGAGCGCACGGGGTAACGACATCAGCGTCTGGAGTTGGGGCCAGGACTTTTGGGTGACAGGAAGGTGTGGCTGGGCTCAGGAAGCGTGGCTCGGACCTGAGAAGCGCCCGGGCCTCCGCTGCAGCTGGTCCCCGGTGACCCCTCTTCTGTCCGCAGATTCGGGTCCCACTGTATCAAAAGGTACGTTTGAGTTGAGCCCCCAGCGCACGTGAATCAGGGTCTTCACAGAGGTGACCGAGTTTTAATCCAAATCCACTGACTGGTGTCCTGCTAGGGAGACAGCAGTGTGGGGACAGGACCCGTTCTGTGGAAATTCGAGACGGCGACCCCAGACATGGGCACCCTGGGCTTGGAACAGAGGCGACCTCACCCCCCCATCCTGGGCCCAGACCGGTCCCTCCCTCCTGGTCCCTGAACCCAAGCGTTTCCCTCGGCAGGAGCAGGGAGGAGAGGGCTGCTGTGGGCGGTCAGGGATGCCTGTCCCCGGGCCCGTTAGCCAGAGAGGACGACCTGGCACTGGGGATAAAAGGGGAATCGGGCTGACTGCGGAACGTCTGGAAAACGTGTGTAAACAGAGGGGTGCAGCAGTGAGTGGGGATCTCCAGGTCCCGAGGGAGCTGCGCTCGGCCTGGGTCTTCTCGGCTCCTCGCCTATGTTTGTGTGTCTTATGTATCATGTGACTTCCTGCCTCACTGTATGTCACCATGGAGACCACCCATTTCCCATTCTATCTATAATTTAAGTTTGTTCACCGCCAATATCGAGCTGCAGTAAATCGGTCTGAATTTTCCCCCAGGGCGGCTGTGGTTATGATACTTGAGACTCCCCGATGGAGACAGCCCAGGGGAGCTGGAAGACAGTCAGTTATAGGGAGGAAGGTGTGGACCGCAGGAGCAGCTTAGAACCATCCCGGAAGAGGCTGGGTCTGCTCAGACCGCTCACGGTACCGAGGAGACTGCGCCCCGCTCGGACTCCAGCACCGCAGAGCAGAAAAGCAGGGAGGCGCTCAGGACCCACGTGTGCAGTTCACGTGCGTGTGTGCGTCTGTGCGTGTGTGTGCTTGTATGAGCGAGTGTGTCTGTGTGCGTGTGAATCTGTGTGTGAGTGTGTGTGAGCGAGTGTGTGTGAGAATGTGTGTGTTGAGTGCGTGTGAGATTTCAAACCCCAGCGGGCTTTACGGTTTCCAGCACTGAAGCCACCTCTGCCGTTAGTGCTGCCAGGATGTTTCGCCCGGACAGGCCCCTCCGGCGTGGGGGCCGGCTTTGTTTGCCTGGGCAGTTGACGCCCCGTTGAAAGGTGGAGGCGCCCCGAATGTGCCCCTGCACCCACTCTCGTCCCCGCCAGGTTTGCCTTGGAGAAAGTCACCACCTTCTGCTTCCCACGTCCATCACGAGCCCAGCCAGGTGCTCACCGTCTCCTCCTCTCCCGGGCCCTCCGTCACCTGTCCCCGCAGTGGCCAGGCTGCCGGAGCCCACCCTCCTGCATGCCCGGCTGCACCCACGCAGGGGCTCATCCGCACCGCCCTCTCTGCACAGCAGCTTCTCCCAACCCTTCTTTCCTCCAAGGAAACCAAAGCCAGGGCCCGAGAGCCCGGGAACCCTTCCTCGAGGCTCCCAGCAGCTCAGCCCTTCACGCTCCAAGGCACAAGGCGCGATGCTGCTCTGCGTGCTCCGTGTCTGGCTGCGTGGGCCGGAGCCTGGGTTTTGTTTCCCTACTGTGTGCTTCCTCCAACCCCAGTGCCTTTGTACACACTGTTTCCGCCACAGGACCACCAGATTCAGACTGAGCAAGGCTTCCTCAGAGAAAGCCCTCCGACTGCTCCTAGGAAGCCTGGCCTCTGTGGCAGCTCTACGCCATGTGTCCCCTGCAGAGCGCTTGCCAGAGAGAAGGTTTTGTATTTGTGCAATCACTAGATTAAAATCTATCTTCCTCATTTTTATCCAAATCCTAATGAAGTGCTGGGAAAAGAACAGATATCCAGAAGTATTTCCTGTGGGGACAGCCCCCGCCGGGTGCCAAGACCTACAAGATGGGTGCCCCGAGGGGGCGCCACCCCAATTAGTCGGAAGAAAACGTGCATCCGGCCCTACAACCCCACTGCTCCCCAGGTGCTGGCACACGTTCCTTGATGACCACCCACTGGCCCTGGCCACCTGGCCACATAGCACTGGGTGACGTCCATTCCATCCCCAAAGGTCCAGCAGGGGCACGGCACGGGCATCCACGCATCACGACGCCCTTCCTAAAATGACCCGTTGCAGATGTCAGGAGAATGAGGTTCCCTGCTTCTCTGGCTGGCGGGGCCTACAGTTCAGCCTCCTCCTCCTGTCTGAGAAGGTTACTTTTCACCTCAATGGAAGAGTAACGCTCCAGAAGGTTTCATTTGGGTTAAATATTTATGCACCCAGGGTGGGTGGGTGTGTGTGTGTGTGTGTGTGTGTGTGTGTGTGTTTGTGCGCGCCAGTCTCGGCCCAGACCAGGCTATTTCTATGTCTCCTGATACTTTTTACTTTAAAGCCTGTTTGGTTTGATGATTACACAGCCATAGTAACTTCCTTTTCGTTAGGATTTGTTAAGGAGGTAATTTTCCAAGCTTGTATTTTTAATCTTTCCATATCCTTATATTTCAGTATTTTCCCTTGACAACTTGGGTCTTTTGACTGTAGAACTTAATCATTTTCCACCGATTGTCAAACTTGTATATTTAAATTCATTTCCTTTGTGCTTTGTGTGTTTTTATTATTTTTATATGCCCAGGTTTTTAAAGCCTTCTTTGTTTCCTTTTTGGTGATATTTGTTGGTTGAAAAATTTCTTCATTCTTTCAACTTTTCTTCCTCTTTTGTTTTTAGAAGTTATACCCTCTTTCCTCTGATTTTCAGTAATTGTCCTAGGGATTTTATTTTTAATGAAGTTCACTGATTGGTCTCTGATCATTTAATTTCTATTGACTCATTATAAAATGCCAGGATCTAAGAACATGAAAATAAATAAAGACCCCCTGCTCAAAGACCAGAATCCTTTAATCTCCAGAAGCAGTATTTCTGTCTGTTATTTTTCTCTCCTTGTTGAGACAAAATATCTGCTGCCCAAAATTAAGGACGGAGACGTTTAGTTAGCTCACAGTGTGTGGAGGTTTCAGCCATAATCAGCTGGCTCTAAGGCAACAGTTCAAGGCGGGAGACCACAGCAAAAGCAGCAAGCGCAAAACTGGGGGTGGAGGGGGCCGAGCCTCTTTTCCTCCTTTGTATTTTATGCAGGACAGTGTTGGCCCCCTGCTGCACAGAGTGCGGATGTTTACAAAGTGAGGACCCAGCTCCCACTGCGTCACACCTCTGAACTTCTCCAGTTGACACAATGTGTCACCCGTTCTAATTTCTGACCCAGGTCTGTCAGCACCGCCCCGGCGGCCTGAACCCCCTTTTGCGGAGGCAGAGTCTACACCAAGCTTCACAGTTCTGTTCAAAGCAGTGGTTGCGGTTAGCAATGTGGTCCAACAGGGCAACACAAAGCAACCACTGTGTGCATGCACACTCGTAAGACACACACACAGTGTGCACACACAGGCACACACATGCGAGCACACACACACACTCATAGTGTCTGCACGATACATACACACACAGTCACCTGCACACACACACACGCACGCATGCACAGGCTTCTGCTCCCTCAAATCTCCACACATGAAGTATAGTACAGGCCATTAACTGTCTCTGCAGGTGCCACGTAGGCAAACGGACCTCTCTGTCTGTTGTGAGCGAAGCCACTTTCACTTTATCGCTATTATCCAACATGCAGGATGTCTCACTCCATTTTACGAGTCTTTCTTCTGCAGTGAGGACTTGGGGTCACGACGAAGTCAGGACTTCCATACTGCACATCACGCTTGCAGCCCGCACGCGGTGTGCACGCATCTGTGCACACTGCACACTCATGGCACTGGCGTGAAAGCGTGCACGCACTAGGGACTTGGGGGATGGAGGCCAGCTTAACCTGGGGTCACGCTGGGGCACGCTCGCAGTCACCAAACAAATACATTTTTGCAAACCAGATGAGAACAAGTGCTGAGCGTGGCCTTTGTCTTACTTCCCACCAGCTCAGCCGTCCTCCCTGAAGTTAGTGCGCGGGCTTCACTGCTACCACCAGCAAGGTCTGGCTTCGCTTCTTGTGAAGGTGAGCTTAACGCAAAGTAAATTAGACTCTTTAATGGGTTTCCTGTAGCATGCATGAGAAATATAAAATGTCAATATTAAATACTAAGTTACTCTTGATTAATTTTTTATGGGTGTAGCTAGCCACCGATTCATTCCACCTCACACAATGGCGTCTATTAATGCCACGGCCTGGAATTTATTTAACTATCAAAGGGCCTCACTTCAATTGACTTTGTTTCCCTGAGTTAACAAAGTGGACATCCGGGCTGCCCTCCCCGCAATGTCCGGGGGAAGCCTGCAGGAAGTCACTGCCCAACGGCTGGCACAGCGACGCAGCCGAGGAAGAGCCAGCGTGTGGCTGGCAAGGGGAGGACACAGGCCGCATGGACGCCACAGGGACACAGCTGTGCACACCCTGAACACGTGGGACAGGACGGAGGCCCCGCTCGGTCAGGGCTGCAGAGAGGAACGAGGGGCAGTGGGGACCCGCAGGGAGCGCAGTGCGGAGCTGGAGGCGGTGCGGGCCAGAAAGCCGTACTCCGAGGAGCCCCCGCTGCCGACCCTCAGCCCAGGGCCACGCCCTGGTGGACTCAGGGGACACTGCTGCTGTCCTGCAAGACCTCGGAAGGCGGAAGCTGCGCTCCAAGCAGCGGCCGTCACCCACGGTGCACGACGGGGTGTACCACCCTCGGCGAGGTCTGGAGTGCCCCAGGGGGCAGGAGGTTAGTCTGCTTTAAGGTGCCCCTTTCAGGGGAGACACAGGTTCCGTCAGGACGCACTGCTGCCGGGACGGGGCCACGTGTGACAGGTCTGCGGCCGCTGTCACAGCTCTGTGCAGAGCACTGTCACCTGGCCCCTGCTGGGCTCCACCTGACCACCCCACCTCTGGACGACCACTGACACTCTTCCGTCTGCCTCTTTTGTTTTATTCCTCCGTCTCCCTGGTTTTATCTTGTGCGTGTTGATTTCTTTTCCCGATGTCTGCTGATGAACCGATGTCTCCTTTCCTGCTTGCGCGAGGCTGTGACAGACAGCAGGGTAGGTAGGCGGGGACTCCCCACATGGCCACGGCTGAACAGGAAGTGGGGGGCCAGGTGGTGCAGGAGAAGAAGGCCGACGCTGGGTTTCCAGCCAGATCCGCCCTGGAACGCGTCCCCTGGGCAGCCTCGTGTGTCCCTAAGGTGTGAAGAGCCCCCGGCCCTTAAACATGGAGATAGTTCACGCGACAGTGGCTAGGTGCCTTTTACGGGGACACCGTGGAAGCTGCTGCCCTGGTGCCCTTGAGGCTTGGTGGCGTTTGTCAGAGCAGAGGGACCCGCATCTCCTGGTCGTCCTTGTAGCCTGCAGGTCCCCTCTGGAGTGTCCGAGGCTCACAGGGAAGCGATCTCCCTAGAGCAGGACCCATCTCCTCCTCCCTCCCACCCACATCCGACAGGCGTGCAGAGCATGTGCAGAGCATGGCGAGTGACGGGACAGCAGGAAAGGCGGAAGCAGAAGCCAGAGCAGCAGGCGTGAGAGGAGAAGGCAGCACGGGGCAGGCAGGACAGCAAGGAGCAGAAGGGTACAGCGACTTTTTCTTCCAGATGGAAAAGGCCTAAGTGGGTACAAAAACAAATTTGCACTCTGGGAGGCTGAGACAGGAGGATCACAAGTTTGAGCCCAGCCCAGGATCAACATTGTGATTTAGTGAGTCTGTCTCAAAATAAAAAATAAAAAAAGGGCTGTTGGTGTAGCACAGAGCAAAGGCCCTGGGGGAGGGTGGGGGAAGAGGGAGGGTCGGAAGGAGAGAGAGCTCACAAGTGCTTCCACACAAGACGCACCGTGGTGGTGACAGGGGTGTCCCAAGCCACGTGACACCCTCACCTCGAGTTTCATTAGCTCCACTCATTGTTGACTGGTACTGGGGACCTCTCCAAGGTGCAGAATAAGCCGTCTTCATCCGAACAAGTTTCGCGCTCATTAAACCAGTGCCAAAGTTAAGAAGGCCACCGAGAGACAGTATGGATTTCCTTGTTAGGTCTCTTCCTCTCTAATGGAGAAGGTGCATCAGGGGCCTTCTAAGCAGCTCATTGTATTTTCTCTAAAAACATTTACTAGGAAATTGCTAAGGCAGAGAATCTGGACACTCCTTGGGGAGCGCTCAGATTGGTATCTCTCCGACGCTCGCCGTGTGGGGGCCGTCACCGCCTGCCTGTGTCCCAGGCTGTTGGAGGTGTCAGCGTGGATTTCAAATGAGGGCATGGCCAGCCCACTCCACATCCTCCCTCCGCGCTCCTCCGCCGCCCTTGGGGAAGCTGACCAAAGGAGCTCACGTTGTCCACTCTGCATTTCACAAATAGACGACGTCCCCTGGCATTGAGGTGACCACACGAGCCCTGCCCAAGGGACTCTACGTTGGCCATTGTGGGGCTGGGGGACCCAAGCCAGCCCCAAGGTCACCCAGGGATTCCAGGGGCCCAGCTTTTGCACAGAGAGGCGTGCACAGCCCTGGGAGCTCCCATGCAGACCTCGGTCACTGCAGGAGGGAGGAGTCCAAGGGGCTCCCGCTGCCCACAGGGACCCCGTGGGTGCATCAGTCTACACGGCAGCCCTGTAAGCACATTCTCGTTTGCTTCCTTTGGAAGACTGAACCAGATAGGGGACTTGTGGGTCGTGGAAAAATATTACAGTCAGTGACCAGGCAGAGTTGATGACCCTTTCCTAACCCTGTCCTCTGTACACTTCCCAGCTTCCTCTGCTGCTGAGTGTGGCCATGTGACCAAGAATGGAGGCTGATGGGATAAAGTGTGCCACTCCAGGGCCTGAACCTTTGGAAAAACAAGTGTGTCCACTTCTTGGTGATTTTCTACTTCTGCTAGGTGGATCCTGGGCCCATCCGGACAGCAACGAGGTGTCAGGGGATGGCAGGGCCAATGGGGTGCAAGGTACTGGGCCCCTAAATCACCAGGTGGAGGGGACGAGGCTCCTTGGCACCCACAGAGCTCATCCCAGACTGTGAGGCAGAAATAAACTTCTACCAGCTTGGGCTGTTTTGTTAGAGCGGTTATCGGAACTAACATAATATACTCAAATCAGGGACACAGCCACTGTGTGTTCCTCTGCACCTGTAGGGTAAAGAAGCGTTCTGGCCTTTACATTTCAAATTCACAAAACCTTAGACACTTAAAGAACTGCTCATTTAAAAAGAAGAAGGAGGAGTCGGAGTCAGAGTCCGGACATGGACTTGTGGTCTCAGCTGGCAGATAGGGAAGGCACAAGTGCCTCGCCCGCAGCAGGGGCGGTGAGGGAGGAGTGGGGTCCCCAGGGAGGACGAAGAGAAGGCGATTCTGTCCGGCAAGTCTCTGGTGGCACCGGGCATGGGTCCTGTCACAGGAAGAGGCCCCCGCATTGCCCCCTGGGTCCTAGTGACTTACAGGGCAGGAGGCCGAGGGTCCCTCCCCAGCGGGAGCGCCATGGGCTCGTTCCCCTGACCCTCTCCCTGCCCCAGGCAGCCGGCACAGGGAGACTGAGGTTAATCTTCCTGCCAGAGCATAAAAAATGGGGTCTTGAAAGAGTAATTGAGTTGAGTTACAGAAAAACCAAGGAATAAATATTTCAAGGTCACCTGTGCCTGTCAGCTGAGATTTACACCCAGGCTAGCCAGACCTCAGGTACACTGGGGGGAGGGAGACCTTGGGTCTTCCAGGCAGTGTGGCCTAGCAGGGTCCTGCACAGTCAGGGAGACACATGAGGGGTGCAGGTCCGGCTGCATCAAGCCCGGGGCTGACATTCCGGCTTTCTGCCTTGGGATGGGGAGGGACTCGTGTTCCCGCAGCCTCGGGCTCCTCCCCGCACCGTGCACTGCCCCCCCCCAGGAGGCGCATCCGGTGAGTCCTTCCAGAGGAATAATTACGTGTGAAAATACGATTTCCTACTGAAGCTCGGCTAAGCCAGGCAGAAATATTCCAGAGAGCTGGGCGGGGCTGGGCCCTCGAGGAAGCCAGTGCGGAAGATGAGGACACGTTTCCACCGGGTGGACAGCAGCCGCGGAAGGCCAGGCCTCAGCACGAAGATGGAACGACTCCACCTCCGTGCTTCCCCCGGGATAATCAATAATGCCCAATGCTCTATGCAGGCGTCGGTCCCCTAGTGGGGGACCAGGACCTCCCGACACATCGCTTTCAGGAAGGCCCTGGTTCCTTCCTGTGCACTTGCTACGTGACCTGCGTCCCCACTGGATCAAAATTTCCTAAGCGCCTGTACTTGGAATCTTATTGGTGGGGTGTCCCGCCCCGTGATCTGCGAAACTTCCTGTGAGAAGTGGGCTCGTGGGTAGCTGACTTCCGGGTCCCCTTCTGTCTCTCGGGCGGGATCTGTGTCTCCCCCACACTTTCCTATTCTTAGACCTCACTGTACCCCGGAATTCATTTGCTGATTTTGGGGACATGAACTTATCATACTGGACATCAAGCCGGCTGGGAGTTAGAGTATTTCCCTTATTTCACTTGGAGCTCTTTCTGTCATCCTTAGGTCAATGAGTCACAGGATGTGGACACCCCAAATGAACACCAGAGGGATGGTACCCCAAGACCAGTGTCTTTGTTTCCCATGAGAGGGGCTTGGTCAGAGGTGACCGACAGACCATCTCCAGCCCGTTGTCCTCCCCATTCCGGAGCTGGTAGGAACCAGCGCCCCAGGAAGCCACTTGGAGCCACGTGGTGGGTGCCTGCCTGCAAGCTCAGCTCTCTGGGAGGCAGAGGCAGGAGGATCCCAAGGTTGAGCCCAGCCTGGGGGACTCAGAGACTTGGCAAGAGCTTATCTTTGTCTCGCAAAAGAATTTGTTTTAAGGTTTGGGGATACAGTTTGTTGAGAAGGCCCGGGTTTCATCTTCTGGACTGCAAAACCAGAACCAGAACCAGAACCAGAACCAAAACCAGAACCAGAACCAGAACCAAAATACGTCTGATGCAGGAAGCTTTATAAAATAGGGCTGTGCTTCGGGAGACCCCAGAAGGGCAGCGGGGTTAAGCAGGAGGTAGCCCTGGATGCCGGGTTTAATCCCCAGCTCCGCCTCTGTGGAGAGCTTTGCTGAGTTATTTAATCTCCCTAAGCCTCAGATCCCTGGCATCTGGCGGGAGCAGCCTGAATTACAGAGCCGGGATGGGGATTAAAGGGGTCGATTCCGCAAAGCGCTTAACACCGCTTAACACCGTGCCGGATGTGTGGGGCCTGGTGAGTTGCCGGAAGGTCTGCTTTTCTTCACAGACGCCCCTCTGGGGTTCAGACCCTCCGACCTCAGCAAGGACAGCAGTGACACAGGACATGTCTTCAGGTCTCTTTCGTCTGCCCCCAAAACCACCATTCCTTTGACCATGGAAAATGCAACTTGAACTCACACGGAGAAGTGACCTGATTATTAGTTGTAGCTCATGTGTTCAGGCACAGTTTGATCCAGGGACCCACCCAGGCCCTGCAGTAGGAGCTGATTGTTCTCCCTTTTGCAGTTCTGCCTTAGAGCTTTGCAAATTGAGCAAACAACACTGCAAGATGCCTAGAAACTTGTAGTATGATTACGTTGCAGAATCGCCTGGGGCCTGTTCCCCAGAACCCAGGAGTAGCTGTTCTCTGTGGGTTTACATCTGGAGTCCCGCCCCTCCCTCCACATCCCTGCAGGTGTGGCCACCCGTGTTCTGCAGACTAGGGACTCTGGACCGTGAACAGCCACCGCAGGCTCAGGCCAAGTTTTCAGCGCGCTGGAGGCAGAGTGGACAGAGAGCGAAGCAAGCTTCTGCCGGCTGGGGTCAAGTCCATGAAAAACACATTCTGTCCTGGGCCCGGCACATCCCTGTCCTCTCCGGAGGGGAGCCTGGTGGGGAAGGTGTGCTGCGCCCTAGGAGGGGCAGGGGCTGGAGTCGGATGAAACTCGGGGGTCCCGGCGTCCAGACTCGTCCCCTCTGCTCCTACTATTCAGTCTCAGCCCGGAAGCACGATGAAGAACATCCCCGGGGCAGGTCCTCTGAGAGCCCCTCCGATGTTTTAGCAATGGGTTGGGGAGCTGTCAGTGCCCTCTGACCTCGTGCCTCACTGGGCAGGCCTTGGGCCCTGCAAGTCTGAGCCCTGGGGGGTGGGCTTCCCCGACAGTGAGCCCAAGGTGAGCCAGGCTCCCCCAGGCCAGGGAGCGGCCGAGCTGGCCGCGGAGAAAGCTCCTAACCGCTCCCGTTTTCCACGCTGTTTACCCGGATCCTCCGCCCACCTGGCCTGGGCACATGGCAGCGTGCGGCTGGGGCCGGGCTGACCAGGGCTTCGCTTCCTTCTGGCACAGGGATGAGTCCTGGTGGCCAAGTGACCATGCAGACACAGACGGTGTGAAGCTCCCTGGGTTCCAGGCATTACCCCGGCCTCTGCGTCTGGGAGGACGTGGACATGGCCTTCGGGGCTCCCGGCACCCGGCAGGGGGCAGCTCCTGAGGAGGGAGCCAGCTGTAAGGGACGGAGAGCCGGTAGACCCTGGGGACATCACATGGTCCCCGGACCCAGCCACACGTGACGCAGTGCGCCCCAGACAACACGAACACGGCCGTCTACGCTCGGGGAGGCCCGGGCACCATTCTGGGCTTGGTACGATCTCTGTGCCCAAAGCAGTCCTGAGGCACAAGAAGTGGGTGCACCTCTCCACCGCCCTTGTCTAACAGGACGAGACACGCGCTTGAAACGAGACATGCGCTTGAAGCCCAGGCTCTGATCCCCCCTGGCTGGCTGTTCACGCCGAGCTCTTCAAACCCTCCGAGCCTCTGACCTTGTTTGTAAAGCCAGCCGGGTGCCACTTAATTACCAGGGCCGTTTTAAGGGTTAAATGAGGGCATTGGCATAAAGCAGACGGCACATTCTGAATCACAATGAGAACACTCTGGAAAAGGTCATTATTAGTATTATTATCATCATTATTAATAGAAAGCACACATATGTGGGATCCTACTGTTCTCCATCTTTTCAGCAAAAATAGAAAAGACGTGGTCCACACCTGGAAATGTCCTCTCCTGAAATCAAGGCGTCTAGAAATGTCTTCTCCTGAAATCGAGGCATAAATCGTTCCTCGCACGTCAGCCTATGGAACCCACCCGGAGGAGGGCTTTTGGGTGTTGCCCTTGTGTGGTGTCCCGAATTAGTTTACACTGACATCTGCAGAGAGAGGGGTAGCACAGGCCCTGCGTTCACTTTTGTGCCAAAAGGGAAGCCTTGCGCTCCTCAGCCGAGTGAGCCGTGCGGCTTGTTTGGCATCAATTCATCCCTTCGTTCCTTTTCTCAGGTAGTACTTTCGGGCCTCTAAACTATTCCAGGTACTTTGCTGGGCTTGCAGGATGTTGGACTTGAATCACCTACATGCAAAGACCTTATGGTGAGCGAATAGGACAGAAAATAAACACAGGGATAATTCTATTGGCTAGATCCACATGGTGAATGCTGCAAAGAAGCACATAGGGCAGTCAAAATAAACGGGGCCAGTCTCTCAGGCGCTTTCCCAGAAGCACAGTGTGAGGCAGGGACCGGGCTGTCAGGACCCATCGAGGGCAGTGTCGGGACAAACGCTGCCAGGAATGAGTGGGCCAGGTGCGTCAGAGATGCCAGGCGGAGTCCAGCCATGGCTAACTCTCAGTCACCCATAGCCTCAGTCATGGGGCAGGTGCTGGCAGGGAAGGCGGCCTGGGAATACCGGGCACTGTTTGACGGGGAAAGCGGGCAGCTGAGTGCCCCGGGCAGCTGAGTGCCCTGTGGGGGATCTGGGCTGGGTGTCACCAGCAGCACCCATGCGATGAGTGGGAGAAGCTCCTCTGGGCGTGCCTGGGTCCTTGCCCGGGTGACGTGCGGCTGTTGCCTGAAGGAGAAGAACCAGCCGTGTGAAAACCTGGAGACGTTTGCCCCAGGCCAGGGAGGAGCCTTGGGCTACGCAGAGACGCCGAGATGTGCCTAAATCAGGAACGCTGCTACAGAGAACAAAAACAAGTGTGACAAGAAAACCCAGGCTGATTAGGGCGGAAGGTGAGCTAAGAGAGAGAGGCAGGGTTGGAGCCATGTTTGTCATGCGGTCCGGATGGGTAATCCTGATTGTCAACCTGTTTCTGTTAAGAGGCGCTAGAAGGGCGGTTGGATCATGAGGGCACTAACTTCAGCCATGGGTGAATCTACTGATGAGGTCACAGCTGGACGGGCTGTGAGCAGGTGGGGACCACTTAGGGCAAGTGGGTGCCAGGGGCCCTGCCTGTGAAGGGCCTCTGTCCTCCTCTTGTCCTCGTTCTCCCACTGCTTCCTGGGCACCACGAGGTGGGCAGCTTCTCCCGCCAGGCCCTTCCACCTGCTGACCATGGACTGAACTCTCCCAAACTGTGTGCCGACATAGACTGTTCTTCCTTTAAATTGTGTATGGCAGGTATTTTGTGCCAGCCAGGAAACGGTAACTAATCCCTGGTGAGAAGGCTGTTGTTTTAAATTTCAGCAGCGGATCTGAAGCGTGCAGTGGCATGACCTGTTTCTCACACGTAAGGAGAACGGAGCACTAAGTCCTAGGAGTGACAGCCAGTTCGGGCACTGTCGCAATGGCCCAGGTGTGAAACGCTGCTGACTTGGGATAGAGTAGCAGTGACTAACAAGGGGGAATGTGGACAGCTGGGGGCCTATTTTAGGGAGAAGCTCGTGTGATTTGTCATGACTGGAGCCCAGGGACTGAGAGTCAGAAGCTCTCCAGGTGACTCCTTGTGTTTAGCTGTGAGCAGTGGAGGCTTGTGGGTGGATTTCCTCGGCGTTGTGTGGCTGGGACGGAGGAGGGCATCTCGGGGCATTTTCATCGTGTGGGGGGCAGGCTCCAGGGACGAGTGAGTAGGCAGGTAGGAGGGAGGATGGGAGAGGATATGGGGTGAAAACTCACAGGGGAAGAGAGAAGACCTATCCCAGAGGCCCGCGGCAGAGCGGGCACAGCCAAGGGGCCCAGGCAGGAGAGGCCCTGAGGTGAGAGGGGAGGAGCAGGGGCGTGAAGATGGAGGAGCTGGGGAGTGCAGTGTGTTTGCAGGATGGACACCGGGCAGACAGGGAACAGGGCCCGTTGGGCGGCTGCGAGAAGGGCTGAGTCAGCAAGGGAATGGGCTGCAGTGAACGAGAGAACAGAGCAAACACCTGGAGAATTTATTTAGCACTGCGGATAAGACAGAGGGGCTGATGCAGTTGTTACAGTACTGGGGACTGAACCGAGGGCCTCTGCACTGAGCTACATCCCCAAACCTTTAGTTTTTGTTTTGAGATTGTCTCTCACTAAGCAGCCCAAGCTGAGCCTTACCTTGCCATCCTCCTGCCTCAGCTTCCCATAGTGCTAGGAATACAGGTGTGTACCATCACCCCAGCACAGGCTTAAGTTGTTTTTTCTTTTTAAGGGATCTGTATTAGTCAGCTGCAGCTGCCGTAACAAATAGCACCACCTGGATGACTTGAAACACATTCATTTCCTTGGTTACAGAGGCTGAGGTCTAAGATCATGGGCTGGTTCCTTTGGAAGCCTCTTGTCTTGGCCTGTATATGGTCGCCTCTCCCCATGTCCACTCTTGGTCATTCCTCTGTGTGTCTGTGTCCTTTTCCTATGAGGCTGCCAATTAGCTCAGATTGGTGCTCACGCTAACAGCACTGTGAAAGACCCTGTCTCCAAATCCACTTGTATCCAGGGACATGGGAAGCGAGGGCTTCCACAGACAAAGGTAGAGGGGACACACTTGAGCCAGTCTGTCTTCCTTTGATGACAGAGAAAGCGACGATGTGGGAGAGCAGTGACACCCTCAGACAGGTGACAGGGACAGGCTGGGACATCCGCAGGGCTCGAGCTTCACCCCACAGCCCCAGCTGAACCTCCGCCTCCGCACAGCCCACCCTGTGTGCACCTGCCTGTCAGCCCGTTCCCGTAACGCCTGTGAAAAGGACTCACCAGCAGAGCAGAGGATCAGCTCTTTCCTTAGGGTGCCACCCCTGCTCAAGCCCGAAGTCCTTAACTGAGTAAGCAATTACTTTGAGAATATTCGTGCAGGCAGAGGCATAACAAATGGATCTGCTAACAATTGTCCCCTGCCAGGCCCATGCGCTGCTTTGGCCTCGGTGAGGGTGACACACCCACAGTGGCACCTCGTGAACTCACTGGTATCCACCACATCCAGGCCGGGGTAGACAGGTGAGCTGAGCGGGAGTGGGCATGTGAGACAGCGAGGAGGGGGCCTCGGGCATCGAGAGGACACGAGCCAGGCTAGAGCACTGCCCCACGGTCTGGGGGAGGCAGGCTCAGAGTGGCTCTGAAGCAGAAGCCTCATGTGGGCACTGGTCAGTGACCCCAACTCCATGAACAGGCAACACGGACCAAGCGAACACACCTGTCTCATTGCTGGGACCTCTAGACTGGATGTCCTCAGTTCCCTTGGGGGTTGTCGGTGCTTGAAGGATGGCTGGGTGTAAAGTGCATGCACCAGGTTCCGGAACACAGCGCAGGGTAGGTTGGCATAGGTGACACTGGGGGCCAAAGGAGTCCATTCTGCACACGCTCTCCTTCAGACCACATTCCTGCCCCGCCCTGCCCAGTGCCAGGCTGGCTGACCTAGACCACCCATGACTCCCTGGACCCCTTGATTGGGTTGCGTTGTTAGTGGGAGCTTCAGGAATACACCCGGGAGAAGGAGAGCTCCAGGACCCGGTCTCCGTCTCCCCTGACCCCAGCCTTGCTGGGTCACAGAGGGACACTGCGCCTCTTTTTAAAGGCCAGGACACCTGCCATGGTCTCCACAGAGCTCTCCCTCCCTCACTTCTTCCAGCCCAACAGGGCAAAAGGCTATCTCTTGGATCATATCCCGGGTCCTGCTCTGTGGTCACCCCATACCCATTGTTACAGCTGGCACAGTGACATCACCGGGTGCTGCTATTTTCCGACGGGACCTGGAAAGTGCTGCCAGAGTGGCTGCCTACGTTAGAGGCACCGGGCTGTCCCCTGCCACAGGACCTCTCCTCTGCAGTCCACAAGGCTGAGGGTAGAGGGTGAGGCCCTCACGAGGCTGCACACCTGGAAGTAGTGTCAACTGTGAGGGACAGAAAATCAGCCAGGAGTCACATAAGCAAGAGTAGAAAGGAGAACTGGCTTCCAATTCTCCAAGCTGGAAGAAGGTACAGCTTCTGGGACCCTGGAGGCCAAGCCGCAGGTGGGTGACCAGGCCTCTTGCATTCCCCATGCTGCTTCACTGCATGTGGACAGCTGTTCTTGGGCAGTCCCAGGCTCCAGGCTGACATGGCCCTTACAGGTGTGTCATGGTGGAGAGCCAGCTCTCTCTCAACAGCTTCAGCAAAATCCAGGAATCAACTCTGAACTTCCTGGAGTCACATGACCAAGCATGGCCCAAACTCGATGGCTGCAAGAAAGATGGGCTCTCACTGGCGGTACCAAGATCATGTGACCACCCCGGAGCAGGGAAACAGGGTCATGATGTGAGTTGAGCAGGGGCAGCAGTGTTCAGTAAGGACAAGAGGGTGGATGTGCACAGTGGAGCTGGAGGGGCCGTGGGAGTCTCTTGCAAACACAGCCAATGGGGGTGTGTGTTGGAGAAACCTATTGCACGCCACAGATGGCTCCTTAAAGAGTACACGATGTGGCAGCCTACAGAGTCCTCTGGCACTGCCATCGGCCCCTACTCATGCCTTCCCCAGCTCCGGGGCGGGGGCTCCGCTGTCTTTCTGATGCCCCTGTATCTATCACGAATGTTGGGGCCTCCAGGGTCCCTGTTTCCACGGTCACCCTCCCTCCTCTCTTCCTGCTGGATGCCCCAGCTACAGTACACTCAGCTGGGCTCCCAAGCTGCAGCTGCTGGGCTGTCTGCGGGCCCTGCTCCTCCCCAGGGTCCCCACATGTGCCTGCTCAGTCACTCTCTTCAGAGGTCACTTCCGCACAGCACTGTCCCTTTCCCTGCTCCGTGGCGCTCTCCTCAGGACTCATCGCTAACAGGCACACACGCACTGACTGGCCTCCCGGGCGCCTTTTCGTTTGCACAGTACCAGGCTGCAGGGAGAGCCGCTGGCGCTGTCCCCACCTGCCCCGAGTGCACGGCAGGGGCCTAATGCACACCCACTCTGCCTGCTCCACCTGGGATTTCTGTCCTGGCCACACTGCTGAGAATCCTCTGGCCGAGGCTGCTGCTGGCCTTTGAGACGCCATGCAAGTAGCAATCTACGTGCCCTGCTCTTTCCTGACCAGAGAGCTGACGTCTCCTGCCTCCTTGAGATGCTGCCCACACTTGGTCATGGAGGCCCTGCGTCCTGGTGGGTTTCCTTGCCCCTGGGACAACATATCTGACACAGCTTAAAGGAGGAGCTGTATCTGGTTCAAGATTTATTTGTCTGTTTAGTGGGTACCGGGAAGAAACTCAGGGTCTCCTGTGTGCCAGGCAGTGCTGCACTGCTGACGTGTACCTCAGCCCTGGGTCATTCTTGGAAGTCTCACTGTTTGCATGGTAGGCTGCATGGGAGAAAGGGTCTGGTGGAGGAGAACTGCTCACCTCACCGTGGACAGGAAGCAGAGAGAAAAGAAAGGGCAGGACAGGAGATAAAAACTTCCAGGCCCTACCCCAGAGACCCTCGTAGTCCAACCAGACCCCACCTCCCAACAGCAGTCAGCTGAGGGCCAGTCGCCTTCCATGTGCCCCCTTCTGAAACTCCCAGGGGCACCCAAGTGTGCCCCACTGCTCCCTGCTACCCTGCCCAGTTGTGGTTGGGGACTTGCTTGGCTGCCTGCTCCACTCTCTGTCCTCCCCTCCCATCCTGTGCTCTTCTCCCTTTCCCTCTCTCCTCTTTCTCCTCTCACCAGGAACCTTGTACAATTTGAAAACTTACAGCATCACCACTCTCAATATCCATTGTTTCCTGTCTTGGTTCTTCAGAATTCCCATCCCCATCCCCAGGCCTGGCCCATCCTCCAGGACCCTGAGATGTCCTCCTGCCATCCACAGGTCTGGCCACCTCCCTCCTTCCCTGCTGCCACCACTTAAATCCAAGCAGCGCCCTCTCGCTTGCCTGGACGCGAGGTCTGTGACAATCATGCTCGCTCCGCACTGGCAGGTCGTTACCTATCAGCACTTCCGGGCACTTCTGAACCCACAGCAGTGCCCTGAGGTCTGTGCCCATGTGCCTCTCACTTGGCCCTCTTGGCACTTCTCCCGCCAGCTGCTCCTGCTAGGTTTCCACCGTGTCTCTCCAGGTTGTTACCATGGGTCACTGGATCTGGGCTTCTTGGTTGTTCTCCAGAGAAGCCTCCCAGCGCACCTGCGTCCCGAGCTGGCCCTTCCTGCCCCTGCTGTTTGCTCTGTGTGGGTTCTGCTCCCCCTCCTTCCTCCTTGGCTCCCTCCAGTCCCCCACTTGCACTGCCACCAGAGAGCTCTGTCTCCTCTCAGGCCCAGGACACCACTTGGCGCATGAAGCGACTCCAAGCCTCTCTGCTGGGTGGATGGGCTGGTGAGGCGGAGGAGCAGCTCGTGTGTCGGACGTGCCCCCACTCTTAGAGACCACGGCCATCGGAGACGTCGCTGGGTGGCGGGGGTCAGGAAGGCGCAGCGAGCCTGGCACTGCTGGGGCCTCCCCGGCCTGCTCTGGGCTCCCACCCTCCACGCAGGGCCCGGGCGCGCAGCCCCGGGAGCCTCATTATCTCAGAGTCGCCCTTGAGCACAGCTGGACCTCAGTGATCACGCCCTATGCAGAACCCGGCACCTTGTTAGTGACAGCGTCAGGACAACAGGGCTTCGCTGCTGCCAGCTGGTGATGGATGGAGATGTCACTGAGGTCCCCAGGAGGAAGGGCGGTGATGAGAGCCAGGGCGGCCAGAGCAGTATCTGCAGCAAGAGCGACGCCGATGGCCCGACCAGCTCGGCAGCTCTGATAAACCCTGGCCCCTTCGGGCCACAGTTGGTGGGGACCTGATTCTGTCACGGGAGAAGCAGTGGGTCTTGGGGTCTCGTGTGCAGACGGTTGCTCCAGCGCCTCTTCTGTCCCGTTCTCATTTCTCTCCCAGCTGTGATTTATCCAGCTGTGATGTCCCTGCCAGGAAGCTATGGGCTGTGGGAAGCAGGAACCTCTCACCAGAGCAGCAAGAGGACCAAATCCCTGCCCAGGAGCCTGGTCTGGTTGCCATGGAAACCCCACAGCACCTAGGGTACCACTGAAGTTTAACTTCTCAGGCTCAGGGGTCAAAGACGACTCCTGGAAAATGCGAGCGGTCAGGTGGCTTTCTTGGGGGCTCCCTGCATCCCTGGGCATGTGCTCTCCCCACATGGCCCCCCAGAAATGGTGCTCTGTGATGCACCAGGGCTGGACACTGGTGCCACAGGGCAGACACAGAAGTGCTGCCACACAGGCTGAGGGCTTCCCTTCACGTCTGTCACAGTCAGACCGCACCCGGTGTGTGTGTGTGTGTGTGTGAAGGTGTGTCTCACGCAGCTTACGCTTTTTGTTTTCTCATGCAGCCGGGCTCCTAATGTTTCTGCCCACTAAAGGCCAAGGAGGCGTTTCCGAATTGCTGCCCCTGCTCCCGAGTGGTCACGGGTCACAGTGTTAGCATCCCGTTGGGATCCATGGCAGGTAACTACAGCTGCAATACGGTTTGACTTATATTTGGGTGTCGTTAGCATCCCGAGGGGACTTCCAGGGCCAGACCTCCGAGTGGGCAGAGGGACACTCACCCTGAAGGCAGGGCCCCTGGACGGTGGCCTTGCAATCTTGGCTGCTAAGAGAAGGGTGAACAAGTAGTGTCTGTCATGTGACGCCCCAGACCTACAGAGAGTCTTGTGTTTTCTAGCCTGCTTCTCCTCGAAGCAGTGGCTTTTACAAACGCCATGAAAGCGATTTGCAGAAAGCTGGCAATGCCTTTGCAAGGAGAAGAGGCTCCTCCCGACGGCCACTCAGGGAGGCTGGGGCGCTGCCTCCTGGGCCGACCGGGACATGGGCATTTGAGCTTTGTAGCTCCAAAGCTAAAAGCTGGGACTGATCCCTACCTGAGTCTTAGACATCTCCTGAGAAGGAGAAATGCCAGGGAAATTTCTTTTTCCTGCAGAATGTGGGTGGTTAAATGCTAGGTACTGAAACATTTCAGGAAACACGGTACAAGAAAGGAAAGGACACCCAAGCCCCCGGCACTGTGCTGTGCCCACGGCGGCCCTGGCGGGCAGCTGGACATGTGTCCTAGGTCACGAGGTAATTACTCCGGTAGGCTACGCGGAAGTGCTGATTGTTATTTGGGGGGTCACCGACAGACTCATTAGGCGTCTTCACTGGGTAGTGACTATGCTCCTCATCAGCGTCCCCCAGCCTTACCCATGTGGACCCACGAGCAGTGCAGCCAGCGGGGGTTCCTTTATCCTGGAAGCGCGGCCCATCCTCAGCAGAACTTGCATTGGACTTCCAATTGCGCTGACTGTGGATATGCAAAAAGGTGCCTGTGCCACCCCAGACCACCCTCCTGTGAGTCCGCAGTTGGGTGGGGGCTGGGCTTCAGAAGGCCCCGCTGCCTCCGAGGGGCAGCCGAGGACTCCGGAGACTTGGAGCACAGCAGGGAGGAGGAGCTGAAGGACCTGGAGAATCCCGTTCTCATCTTCTCCTCCTCCCGCCCCGCAGCGACACCGGCTCTCCAAGCTGCTGGCCCTTCCAGCCCACAGCAGCAGGGCCGGTCTGCTCCCAGTGTCCCCTGCAGCCCCATCCTCGGCTCTAGCTTCTCAGAGACGGGCTTTCCTTAGGGAACCTGCAGGGGCACCTCGAGGTACAGCCACTCCCACTGCGCTTTCCAGTTCACACCAGATGGCACCAGCCTGGGCCAGTGCGGTGGCACCATCACAGTCCTCTCACCACTGCCAGACCACCTTTGTTCCCCAAAGAGCAGCAGGCTTCCTGCTGGCAAGAGGACGTGCTGGCCTTGCCCGTGTTACAGCGTATTTATTCACTGTAGGCTCCCTCTGTGCAGGCGACGACAATGACAGAGCGATACACAGCATTGTTAGGCACAAGTTATTCAATAAACTGTCCGGTCTGCTGAAAGAGGAGCATTGTGACGATGGCAGAAATAGCCACAGGGACTCCCCGCCCCATAGGGAGGGCTGTCCCGTAAGGGAAATGTGGGCATGGTGTGGTGACAGAAAGATCTGGTGCACAATTACATTTTAAAATTATTATTGTTGTAATACACACATTGGCCAGAGCCATGGGGTGAGTTGTTCCAAGGGAGGGCGTGGTCATCACTGTTCAAAGGGGATTAAATGGCAGTGTCTCTTACTGTGTACATGTTTCAATTTAAAGTCAGGATTTTATGATCATCCTCACTGACCAACTATTCCAGCCGTTTCTGCATAAACGTGCCAGTGCCCTTCCCCAGCGTACTCCGGAGCTCTGGCACCAAGCAACTTCTGGCTCTTCCCCAAGGTCCAAGTGACCACGACAGAAACGTTCTGAATTGATCCTGACATGCCAGGATCAGGCAACTGAAGACACACAGGAAGGAGGACTCCAGAGCCGCTTCAGAAAGTGGGAATTGTGACCGATGAGGGTGTTCAGAGCAAGAGGAACGATGTGAGGGCGGTTCACGGCAATGCGCCTTTTACGACAGTAAATTTTTAAGAATTCAGACATTCATTATATTTTGGGTCATGACTCCGAGAGTTTCTTCACCACCTAGTACCAGATCCCCCGTGCTCCACTGGAAAGAAGCTAGAGGGGCTGGGGACACAGTTCAGCGGCACAGCACCTGCCTAGCAAGGCAAGGTCCTGAGTTCAATTCCTAGTACTTCCCCCACACCCCCCCAAAAAAGAAAAAAAAAGAAGCTAAGACACAGACAAAACTCAGGAAGCTTAGCCCGCTCTGGAGTGGAGATGGGTGATCCTTCTCACCAGCTGGAACCCAGCGCCAGCCCAGTGGGGCCAGGAGGTCGGGCCGGCGTGGCTGGCACTGCCTGTCCCCCTGGGATCCGGCTCCTGGCCACCCCCAGGTCCCAGGTCCCCTGAGAGCTGCCGATGCACAGCATGGAAGTCGGGCTCTTCTCTCCTCTGGAGGGGCAGGAGTCCATCTCCAGGGTCCCCAAAGGAGAGGAAAGACGTTCTGGGCACCGAGGGTCACACTGCCACGTGGGCCCTGTGGGGTCCTAAAACCTGAGCTCAGGGACTCAGGGGCTTCACAGGTGTCCCGGCCATGCACGGTGACATAGAGGGTCTCTATTTGGGGACGGAACTGGGCTTCCCAACCTAGGCTGTATTCTCACCCTGCCCACTCAAGATGACCTCATGGACACTCCTACCCCAGAAATCTCCGCACCGTCCCCCATAGAGCAGGTGCCAGTCCATTGAATGAGCAGCCTTTTGGGGGGACCACTACTGGTGAGTCAGAAAATTCTGCTGTCAAGCTGGGGGAAGCCTGCAAACTATTTTTTTTAGATAGCTTTCAAGGACACTTACAATAAATCTATGAAAAGAGAGCTACGTACAAGCCAGGGATTTATAGAATTTGCCAGTTATCTGTGTCTCTTCTTTTGTCAGTAGCATTAAGATTGCTGTTTGTGTGGAATCATCCACTGACCTAAATCCTAGCAAGCTCCTGCAATCTGTTTCTCAGATAAAGTCCAAGGGGGCCTGTGAAGCGTTCCTCAGCTCCAGGCCCTCCTCCCACGTGGGTTCTGGGTTTGCTCTCCTAGGAGGGGGAGAAGCTCATGACTCACAGCCTGGTAGTTTTAAACAATCACTAAGCGCTTATTGTTTAAGAAAGTACAGTAACAGGCTCCTGCCCCACCCCCCCCACCCCACCCCCACCGCCTCCTGGTGTCCAACAGACTCTCTGAGCATAATGACAGGAATTTGTTTACCTCACCACTGCCCTGAAAATCAATGAGGCCACGGGATGCTTTGTTCTCACATTATGCAAAGCAGCTCGGGCCTCATTACGCTGAATCTAAACCGCTGCTATTCCAGGAACAGTTTGGACCTGGCAGGGACCGGCAGGGACAGGTCCCGATGACCACCACAGGGCCTGTCAGCCTCAGGCTTCAGAACTAGAAGCTGACTAAGCACAAAGTCTCGCAGGAAGAGATGCTGGCGAGGTCCAAAGGCCAGCGGCTACAAAGCCAGCACAAATGCCCGGCCTGAGGGCACTCAGTAGTGAAAAGTGGGCCTGGGAGCCCAAAGCGGGGTGGAGGGAGGAAGGTGGGGCTGTGTGGGGCTTTGGAAACAAGCCTGGCTGTCTCCCTTTCTGTGGCTTTGTTTTTCTGGCTAGAAGGATTACTTCTTATATGGCCATGTCTCTTTCGAAGGAGAGATTTATTCTACAAAATCAAATTCAGAGGCGAGCGTGTGCGTGCGTATGTGTGTGTCAAAATCGGGCTCTGTCATTATTTTGAGATGTTTGATACAGAAAAGTTGTATTCGATTAGAGATCTGCCATTATCCCAAGAAATTTCAATATTAAATTCACCAAGGAATGAAAAGGCTACATTTTCAATTGTACATTTTTGAATGCTAGTAAAATGACTTAAAACATTTCTCACCACCTGTTCATCAAGAATTTCTCTCAAGAATTTAAGAGGATCATTTCAAAAGATTTGATGTCACCGTTTCCAGAATAAAACTTGGTATTTAAAAGTCAACCGCAGGTATGCAAGCTGAGGTTTCTCACTAAAAACTTTCCAAAGGTCAGAGTGGGGTGTTAGGAAAGAATCAGTACCTACTTTCCTTCATGGCGAGTATCGAGCTTTTCCTCATCTTAATCCCACTGAATTAAAAATGACAACTTTTCCAGGAAACAGCCCCAGGCTCCCCAGCTGGTCCCCTTTGGTGGTGCTCCTGTTTTCAACTGGATAAAGTTTGGGAGATTCTGACCACAAAACCTTATGCAAACTACAAAAGTGCACTTATGTGGCTTCCCCAGGGAGGCTCGGAGCAACGCAGAAGCAAATTCATCTCCAGGTGACCAATGTCCGAGGAGGACTGGTCAGGGCCAGGGAAGGGGGGCACGAGGACAGTCATTTCCTGGCCAGAGAACAACCTGCAGACAACTGTGAGCAGCTCCCGACCGACCGTCCGGGGGTAGTGGCCACTGGACAGCACCCAAGTCCCCTTGGCCACTAAGAAACCTGTGGAGCTTCGGACTCCGCCTCCAGGAGGAATAAGAATTTTGCTTTAGGTTAAAAGAAAAAATCATGCATATTTTATGATGTGACTTTAAGCTGTCATGAAACATTGAATTGATAACTAGCAATTACAGTTTAATGCCATGAATTAGCCAGGATGATTGATGCGTAGCTCATTAGCTAAAAATGGTTTTTAACTAACATATCCCTTTCTATGTTTGTCCTCACAACATTTCACAAAAGAATAACTTTTTGTTTTGCCATGTTTTCTGGGAAAGTAAAACAAAATCGTGTTTCTTTTTAAAGAAATACAGCAAGGGTTCTTAAGCAGCTCTGAACCGTTCAGAGCTGGGCAGAAGAGATGTAAAGGAATCAGCAGAAAACAGGAACTGAGTCCCGGCCCTGCCAAGGGCCTCCACCCAGAGGACAGCGACTTTGGGTCACTTTGTGTTGGCGCTGAGGTCAGAGGCCACAGGGGTACAACCGAGGAGCCCCGAACAGAGCCGGCTGGGTGGTCCTGAGTCCACGGAGCGCTGTCGGCCTGGGGGACGCCCTTGGACTGCAGCTGCTGGTCACCAAGCCGGGTCCCACCTGTGTGCAGCACTTGGCAGTCTGTCGAGCAAATCCTGCGGAAACCCGGAACTGCACGGAGAACTTCCCGAGGTTAAACTTAGGAAATTCAATCAGAAACTGAACAACGGCCACGGCACAGCCCTGTGTGGCCCAAATGCAACATTCTGACTCAGGGGACACCAGTTTGCAGTCTGTCTGCAGGGAGGGGTTGGCACGGGGCAGGATGGCCCACCGTCTCTGGACTCCCTGCAGCCCAACCCCTTCCATAACCGCGCGGTTACGGCATTGGCCAGTGAGGTCGAGGTGAAGTCATCAGCGTGGTGAGCTTGGATATCCACACTGCAGCCCGAAGAACACGCTAGGAGTGAGGACTGCTTCCCCCTGCAGGAGGACTGGACAAGAGAGTCCTCTTGGGCGGGGAAGTGTCACTGTCATCGCTAAAATACAGACCCCACTTCCTGCCGTGTGAAAGTGGGGTCAGAGAATACCCTAATGACCATGCTAATACTTAATTTCCTTAGCCACGCTGACCTGGAGTGGACAGTTGAAGTGCACACCCCCGCGGGCATCACCCTGCCTGAACGGAGTGCCCTCGGTCTAAAGAACAAAAAGTAGGAAACGGTGACGGAAACCCCTCCCAGCCCTGCAGCATGACCTAGGAAAATCTGGGACTGCAAAAGCGTCAAGCAAGGATCTCACTTCTTACAGGGCTGCGTGCAGCTCGCTCCCGGACACTCCAGCTTCACGGAGGACACAGCCTGCCGAGCCCATCATGTCGAAAGCGAACTGCGTTACGTGGCCTGAATGAATGAATCTTCTGGTGCTAAAGTGCAGACTCCTCTAATCAGAGCGACACTCGGACTCGTCCTGAGATGGAGGCTGGCCTGACGGGGGATGGCGGCGAAGGGAAAATGAGGCCCCAGACACCCCTAATCACACTCTCTCTGTGAGTGGAGGGTAAATGCACCCCTCCTCTCACTGCAAAGGAAGCCCCACTGCACGAAGTGAAACCCTGGCATTTAATGTTTAATTAAGGCCGAGGGGGACTGAAGTGCAGACTCCAGCTCCACCTCCTCGGCGCCCACCCCTCCCCTCCTCCTCCCTCTCACTGGGCTCCTGGTAGAATCTCAAAACTCTGATCACCAAGACTCAGGTGACATCTGTCCCACCTACATCCATCCTGGGGACCCTTGGAGCTGGCTTGTTATTGCAGATCCAGTTTATGTTTCCTGTTTGGTTTTCTGAGACAGGGCCTCACTACACAGCCCAGGCTGGTCTGGAACTCTGTGATTCTCTTGCCTCAGCCTCCTGCGTGCTGGGGTTCCAGCAGTGGGCCACCTCGCCTGGCGGCAGGTACCACCGAAAGAACGTGATTACTAATCGTCTTCAGTATAGGATTTATTCAAAGCAACAACAACAAATGGAAACCAGGTGATTCCTCTCTTCTCTTCTCTTCTCTTCTCTTCTCTTCTCTTCTCTTCTCTCTTTCTGCACAGAGCAGACTTCTCTCAGGTCTTTCTCTGAGCCAGAGGCAGCTCCAGCTGCACTGCATGGACTGAGGCGCCATGGGGGGGGCTCTCACCAGGCTGCCGGTGGGCTCTCAGCTCCCTCCCTGTCCCCATGCGGTAGAGGAGCCCTCGCACTGCCCTCTCTGGAATAACGGAGTGGAAAGTACTCACTCTCTGAGGCCAGGAAGCAGGGGCGCTTGGCAGCTGGCAGGCTGCGGTGCCACCCACACCTGGTTACCCTGAGCAGCTGACAGAGGAAATGAACCTGCCCAACCTGCACCCTGACACTTGGCGCTTACTCGGAGCCCTGGGAGTCGCCTCCGTCACCATCTGGGGGAGTGTGTTCCCCACACCACCACCCACACTGGCCTCTGGGGAGCACAGGAGACGGGCTCCTGGGTCCCGGGGCCGGACATCCCTGCGTCCACTTCTTAGAGGACCTCGTCCCTGCTCTGTGCCTCCTTCTCTCCCTGCAGGCTTCTCCTGAGAATCCTCTGTCCATGAGCCCAGAGATAGCGGCGGAAGTGGGAAAGCAAGGCTGCAGGTGCAGCGGTGTCCTGCAGCTCCGGAGACGTTTGCCACGGAAGGGGTGCAGGCAGGTGTGGTTCAGAGACACCGACAGGCCCAGTGTCAGCATCCGAACCCCAGGGTGGGCAGGCGGACAGGCTCAGGTAGCTGCAGGTCCAGTGACCGTGCCCCGAACCTGACATATGACTTGGCCATAAGAAAGGAATTTATGCATAGCCCCAGGGAACATGGAATTTCAGACTCTGGAGCATCACGAGAGGGGCAGGTGGAATGCAGAGGGCAATTACAGTGAAAATGAGAAAACCAGAGAACTTCACGTTTCTCGCCTGGCTGATTTACTGCAATGGTGGGTCTACTCTGGAGACCTCAAAAGCAAGTCATAGCCAATCAGTCTTCGGGATGGCAGGGCCACAGAGCACAGGTCTTAAAACGGAAGGGACCCAAACTAGAACTGCGGCAGGTCACACCTCCTCCCTCAGGAAGGCAGGGAACTCGATGTGGTGCTCAAGTCTCATGGGCACCAGGTCTGCATTTCCGGTCACCTGTGGCAGAGTGTGTGGTCTCCCTGGGTACCAGAGGACAAAGGGTCCCTGTGTCTGAATCATTTTCCTGATCCCTGGGACAAAATACCCGACACCTGCAGCTGAGGAGGAGGGGTCTATTTTGGCTCAGTTCCAGAAGTTTTTAGAGGGCTCGAACATGGAAAGGACACAGCACCAGGGCCTGGCGGAGTAGAGGTGCTCGACTCACGGTGGCCAGGAAGCAGAGGGAGAAGTAGGGAGCTGTGGGGGAGAACACGATGCACCCTTCCGGGTCACAACCCCGGAAGCCTGTCTCCTAGCAGCAGGGCATCTGCAGCGTCCCGTGGTCAGTCACCTTCTAAGAGCTGGGTGTGAGTACATGAGACTTCGGGGAAGCTGCCCATTGGGGCTGGTACCTGATTCCCAAGTCTTCCAGAGCCTTTCTCCGGTAAACACCAGAGGGCAAAGCCCGGGCGAGAGCTGCGAATCCTTCCTTCCTTCAGAAATCCCAGCATACAGGGATGGAGCCCTTAGTGACCAAACATCTACTGTGCACCAGGTGTGCCCGGCTCTGAGCACTCAGCAGGGATCAAACAGCAGGAACTGCTGTCCCGGAGCTCACAGCCCAGCGGGCATTAGCTGGCCTGGAGAAGGAGGAGCCTCTGAGGTGACACCGCGGTTCCCGCACAGCGGCCCTCTCAGAGCGCACGGCCTCATCCCCTAACCATCACGATCGCCTCACGGAGGCCTGAAACAACCCTCCTACAGAAAGACGAGACATGGTCACAGCCAGGACGCGGTGGAACCTGGACTTCAGCCCTGGCAAGGGGCTTCCAAGTCCATGTGAGCACGTTACACCGCGAGCTGCCCGCTCTAGGCCGTGGTCCTGTCAAGTGGGCTGGCTCCTGTGACAAGCAGAGCAGAGCAGCCCAGAGTGACAGACGGCACTGATGCCGGAGTCAGACAGGGAGGGCACCTGTGTGCTCAGGGTTTTATAAGGAAAACAATTTAACACAGGACCCAAAATTTATAAATTATTTAATGATAGGCACCCAAAGAGTCAAACACAAAAAAGGGCAGAACATCTGTCCACACACTAAAGACCCCAAAGAATCCAGCCAAGGGCCTGGATCCTACGGCAGTGTCCTGCCCGAGCCCAGCTGGAGGCCCAGAGCCCACGACAATGACTCATGCACGTCTGTTTCACGGATCTGCACTGGGACGGCCCAGAGGTCAGCGGTGGAAGCTAGAAAGTCTGTGCCAGCAGCTGAGGGCCCTGCACTGGAGCCAGGAAGCGATGCTCAAAGGAAGCACCAGGGCTCCCCTGAAGAGAACCGCGGCCATCCTCAGCGACAGTGAGGTCCCGAGCTCCTCCGATGAGAACAGCCGAGTTCATGTCGGGAAGCAGCGTGACAGCTTCCCCTGGAGACTGAGCAGCACACGTCTTCCCCTCCGGAGCCAGGAAGCGCTGCTCAGCATAAGGCCCAGAGCTCCCCCAGAGCGAAGCCCAGCCACCCTCAGCAACAAGATCCCGACGGACGAGAACAGCCGAGTTCCTAGCGGGAAAGAAGCTCCGCAGGCTCCTCCAGGAGAACCCGAGGCGGCAGGAGCCCGACGGCACCACCTCCTCCGCCCCAGGCCTCCTCCTCTCGGGGACCTGAGGTCACCTGGCTCACAGGCGTGACTCTGAATCTTGCTCCACAGGCACCCAACCTCTGTCTTAACGTGCAGCAGCGACACGGACTTTGTCAGTCTTTTTGCTCTCACCTCCTCCATGGGTTATGTCCGTGCTTAAACATCTTCCACTAGAAAAACCTTCCCCAGCTGCGGAATGATCTTCCCAGTAGCTCTCTGAAAAGGATGGGGCGATAAAGCCAGTGGTCACCGAGGACGAGCCGGCTGGGGTCTTGGCTCTGGAACGCTCAGCCTATGACGCAGGGGACAGTGCTCGCCGCTCTGAGACGTGAGAGCTGGCCTAGCAGCTGGCCTAGTGCATCTCCAAAGCTGACCGCAACAATCCCCCCGCCGCCCGGATGTGGGGGCCCCTCGACATGAAGCTGCCTGCCACAGTCTGACCAGTGGAGAGGCCAGCAGACAGACGGACAGCTGCTCCTTCTTCCTTGACATTCTAAGGATGCCACCTGAGAACTGGGCCACCAGGCTGGGACAAGCTCTGCTGTGTGAGGCTGCCTCAGCTGTGACTCAGCCGGCAGTAGACAGGGACCCAGGAGCCCACCTGGACGGCTCAGGCTCGGCCGGCCCTGTCTTCTCCTTCGCCCCTCCAGCCTGTGCCAGCCACAGGCTCACGTTAGATAACGGAAAGGCGACTCCAGGACACTCAGTCACAGATGGCCAAGGCGCCCTGCATTTCCAGCGGTGTCTCTGGACCTTTGGGTCGGGGGCTCTTTGACCATGAAAACCACGACTTTCCTCTAGTCTTCCGCTGGAGAAAAGGTCAGAAGTACTTCTTTTAATCCTGTACTGGGGATTGAACTCTGGGCCTCTAGCCACACCCCAGCCCTTTCTATTTCGAGACAGAGTCTCACTAACTTCCAGAAGCTGGCCTTGAATTTGCAACCTTCTTGCCTCAGCCTCCCAAGTCACTGGGATTACAGGCAAATGTCAGAATTCTCAGCCCCACACTGGCCCCGCAATTGCACTCACAGGTGTAACTGCAGACAGGTGTTTGAACAAACATGCACACAGCATTCATGACAGAGGTGGACACAGACCAGAGGCCTGCCGGGGGAAAATGGACTAGCGAAATACAGAATGTTTGTAATGGCATATTACTCAGCCAGAATGATAAAACTAAGTACTAATACGTGCCACACCGGGGCTGGTCCTCAAAGACAAGGTGTTAAGGGCAAGAAAGTCCCATGTTGGGTGACTCCATTTATCCTAAACGTCGAGGGCAGAAAGATCCAGAGACAGAATGCAGACTGGTGGTTACAGGGTGGGGGACGGAGTAGGGGGTCACTGCTTAGGGCGGATGGGTTTTACTTTGGAGTAATGGAACGTTCTAGAATGAGACGGAAGAGGTGGTTACGCATCACTGGACATGTACCAAATGCAACCGTGCCGTCCCCCTCCACAGTGAATTTCAGGTGTTTCTGGATTTTTCCTCAGGAAGTCATATTTTAAAGCTGTGGAGGCCTCTCCGTGGCCTCACTGAGACGGCCTGGCCTCAGGCGGGGGCCTCGCTGCCCTGGAATCCATGTGGTACCCGTGCAGAAGTGGGGTGTCTGCAGGACGGGTCGGCAGCCCCCTTCTGATGCTGGAAGTGGGGAAACTGCTCCCAGCCCCCGCCCCGGTCCAGCCTGTGCCGGAGGGAAAGAGGCAGCCATAAAAGCGGACCGCCTGCAATTTCCAGCGTCATTTTCTCAAACCCTGTAAGTTCCTGTTTTGATAGTCACATTTACATTTAAATCAAGCTTTCTAAAAGCTAGGTATGAAAGTGATATTTTTCTTCCTCCATCTCTGTAAAAACATGTTGCTTCTGTCTGCATCGCTCCCCTTCTCCTGCCTGGTGGCCTCCTCCCTTCTCTTCCCCACGCCATCTATCAGGACCTGCTCAGAGACAGATGAGACTCCAATCTCGATTTTCTTTTGCCAGTTTGTAGAAATGACATCGCTTTATTAACTTCTCTTCACAGCCTCGTATTTCTATTGATTCAGATACAACACCTTTAAAAATGTGCTATATAAGCCTATGATATTCATCCTGCTAACAAGGGAGGTTTATTTTAGATGAGCAGTTTCCAGAAGGCTGTGGAAACCAAGCTCCTCAGAGTCCAATTCTGGAGAGAAGGTTTCTCTGGCTTGAGGTTCATTAGGAAGGGAGCTGGACTAAAAATAAGACAGTTGGAATCTGAGTTCCAGACACGCCAGCCTGTCACAGTTAGCTTCAGATCAGCTTACAGGAAGAACAGCTGCGGGCAAAACCAGGCCTGCAGAACCCGAAATGTATGTGGGCACTGGCGTTTCATATCTGGTGCTGAAAACATGTAATCATTGCTCCACCGGAAGCTGTCCCACTCCTCTCACAGTTTAGCTGAGATATTTTGTAGGGGTGATGGGTGTGACTGGTTGTCTTGGTTACTTTTCTCTTGTTCCTGGGACAAAACACCCAGCACCCAAAATGAAGCAAGGAAAGGCTTATTTAGCTTATAGTGTGTGGAGGTTTCGATCCATAATCAGCTAGCTCCAAGGCAGGGGGGCATGGAACAGGCACAACACTTCAAGGCAGCAGCCAGAGCAAAAGGGAGCTCTTTTCCTTTCTTGTACTGTATGCAAGCCACCCTCCACCAGCCCCTCAGGGGGAGACTTAGTACTCACAGAATCTCCTTGCCTTCCTCTTGCCCAGGATTAGGGTGTTTACAAAGTGACAACCCAGCTCCCTGCTGGTGGCTGAGTTAAATAAACTTCTCAAGTTGACACAATGTATCAACCATAACAGCAGTTTCCTGGGCTGCAACAAAACAGGCTGGCTCAAGGAGTCCCTGAATCACAAAAAATGAGAAATGTACTTGGCGACTACAGATGGAGGACCACTGCACCGCAGAATCTTTTTTTTTTTTTTTTTTTGCGGTACTGGGGACAGAACTCACGACCTTGCACTTGCCAGGCAGGCGCTTATGCCACTGAGCTAAATCTCCAGCCCCTACTGCAGAATCTTGAGAGCTGTGTGTCCACCACACGGGCTGCCTTGTCCCGGGTTCTGGGGAGATGATTCCTCTCCTGCTACCCATTCTTAGGTTGGGGGTACCCGTGGGAGGGGTGGCAATTGGGAGCGTGAGCAGGGCGTGATGCATCATTTCTATCCAAAAGCAGCTAAGAGCAAGTGTGAGCCCTTAGCACTTAGAAATTGGAGGCTAAATGTTCTCCAGAAGAGGAGACACAGCCCCTTGAAGACAAGGCGATTGCAGTGGTGCATCTGAGTGTTGGTCTGAGATCTCATGTGACAGGAGGTAGGAGCAGAAGCCAAAGAGAGTGGGGGCCATGTCAAAAGGGTGCACCAGGCAACTCAAAACGTTGGCAATGGATGAACCTGGAACACTTTCAGCAAGAAAATAGTGAGAGTATTAGATTGCAAGCTTTAGAATACTGCAGCCATTGACTCATCCCTAATATACATACACAACTGAATGCAAATTTAATTCCAACTAATAAGCATAGAAGATTGATAGAAACAGAAAGTTACCGTTTGGCAAATCTCATGGTGGTAACTACTTCAAAAAAGAATCATCAATAAATGCTAAAATTTGTAGGCAAAGTAAGACCAGGACAAGGATATTGGAGTAGTCTCAAAGTATCTCCCCATCTATGCAATACACAGGCAATATGGAAAACTCTGATTGGAGGGACCCGCAGACATCAAGCCAACCAAAGGCGTAGATCTAGTCTTGACCTTGGCAGGACGCTGGATACCTTCCAATAGGAGGGACTGAGAAACGCCTGGGACAATTTGGATGGGATTCACAGCACAAAAGCATAAGCTTCTAGTGTTCCCAGGACCATTTGTTGAAAAGCCATCCTTCCCCCACTTTGTATTTTGGGTACTCTTGTCAAGGACTGGTTGATTGGACAGTTATGGGTTTATTTCTGAGTTCTTTAGGATGTTCCATTGGTCAGTGTGTCTGGCTTTATGCCAGAACCATACTGTTTTAATTATGATGGCTCTATGCTGCTTTCGGCTTTCCCCTGTCTCAAGACTGTTCTGATGCTTTTTAAAAAAATAAGACACATACAGAAAAAGAAATTATGCTCTTACACCATACATGAAATCAACTCAAAATGGTTTAAAGGCTTAATATGACACTGCAAACTGTTACACTCCTAGGACAAAGGGAAGAGCTGCATGACATTGGTCGAGACAATGATTTCATGGCTATGATACCAAAACTGCAGCAACAGAAGCAAAAGCAGACACAGAAGAGGACAGCAAGCTACAAGCTCTTGAACAGTGGCAGAAAAAGCCGACAGAACTGAAGGGTAACCTGTAAAATACGGAAAGTGTTTGGAGCCATCGATCTGATAAGTGGTTCATTAACAAAACCTACAAGGAAGTTCTAAAGTTCAACAGCAAAAAAAACAGTACTACGAGCAAACAAAATTCCTTACTAATAACCCACTGCAAACAGGCTCAAGACCTGAACAGATGTCTCTACAGGGAGACACGCAAATGGCTGGTAGATACAGGAAAAGATGGTAGTTCCTAAGCATCAGAGAAATGTAGTGAAAATCACAGAGTACCATCCCGTCATCTGTTAGTGTTATCCAAAAACAAAACCAAAAACCAACCCACAAGAGATGACAAGTGCCAGGGGGGTTTGCAGAGAAGCCGGAACCTTCGCACAGTCTTGATAGGAAATCAAAAATTGCAGTCATGGTAGGGAGTGGAATGGTGAATCTTCAGAAAAATTGAAAGACAGAATTACTGCGTGTTTATCCAAAACACACAGAATCAGCAGCAGGGAGCGGGACTCTCACCTCTGACTCAGAATGTTTGTGGCAGCCAAGGCGTCAGCGGTCTGCATGCCCACTGGTGGCCACGGACAAGGAAACGCTGGTGTGGGAAGTGGTACAACCCGTGGCAGCCGGCAGCACTCGAGACCCAGCAAACGGGAGGCCAGAGGCCACTTGTCCTGCGACCCCTCTTTGTGTCGGGTCTCCTCAACAGACAAAGAGCAGAGAGAAGATCGGGGTGTGCTGGGAGAGCGAGGCGGGACGCCGACAGGGACGGGGTCTCCCTTATGCAGGGCAGTAAGTTCCAGCACTCTGCTGCCTGCCCTTGTGACCAGGACACAGTTAACGATAAGGCGTCGGGCACTGGGAATTTTAAGAGCGCAGCTCTCCAGTCACCTGTTCTTACCTCAGTTCAAACAGCAGCTCGCCGTCAATCACGACACAGCATTTGCTAAACTCAAACTGAGGAGCCATCTATGAAGAACCAGCCAGCACGATTTAAAACAAATAAATAAAACAAGGCTACTAAACCCTGCAAGGTGCTCAAGGAGCTGTGGCCGCCAGGTGCACCGTGCAACCCCAGCCTGTATCCCTCGGACTGAAAGAGGACAGCAGAGGCCCGGGGCCAGTCAGGACAGGTCTGCGTCTGCAGAGCTTTCATCGGTGCGCCGTGGTTCTGTGACGCTAACGGTTAGCCACCTCAGGAGAGGGACGCTGGAAACTTCCCCATGGTTTTGTAGCAGATGTTTAAGCCTCAACCTACCTTGAAATGCAAGTTAACAGGTTCCAGAGTCGGGCATTTTCTCACTGCTCTCTGCCTGTCACTGCCAAGAGGGGAGCGCCGCGGAGTGCGGAGAGCCCGATTCTGCGTCCCTGCGTGGACCAGCATCCCCGCCAGCCCGCAGGGAGTTGATGCGCATTGGAAAGGCTAGACGGCAAGTGGGGACATGACAGCAGCTCAGAGAATCCTACTGACCAATGGCGTAAGTGCCACTTACAAAACATGACCACCAAAGGAAACCACTTAGGTTGAAATACAACTACAAAAATTCCATGTAGGTCTTACATACGCGTGGGTGTGCATATAGAAGTACAGGGGACCTCGGCACAGTGCTCCATGCCTGCCATCCCAGCACTTCCGGAGGCTGAGTCAGGAGGTTTCCGGCCTGGGCGACCTAGTGAAGTGGCAAGAGCTTTTCTTGGAAGAGAGAGAGAGAGAGAGAGAGAGAGAGAGAGAGAGAGAGAGAGAGGATGTAGCTCAGTGCAAAACCTCTGGGTTCAATCACCAGTCCTGAAAAAAATGGGGGGGGGAGCCAGGGAAGGTCTAGGGGTGTCCAATGCAGAATAATCATTTGCAGTGAGGATAGAATCCACGTGGACATGGGAGAGGCCTGATCTCCAGGATTTTAAGTGATAACATACTCAGGAATGACGCGTACAGCTAAAATTCACAATAAAAGCAGTCAGTCTGTGAAACTGCTGACCTCAACCAAACACTTTGTAACCCCAGAGCAGGGGTGCATTTTGCTTCTGGACCCCCATCGGCTTCGTAGGTCCGGACTCTTTACTGTATGACGAAGCTGGACTTCCGGGGGACCTTCAGCCCCGGAGTCAGAGCCAATGCTGGAGACCACATGAAGTGAGGTTTCTGTTAAAGTTCTCCCCTCTCTATGGCAGGGCAGAATTCCATTGAGTGTAAATACCACGTTTTCTTTATCTGTCCTTCTGTTGATGGACACATAGGGTGAGCCCAAGATTTAACTGCCGTGAGATCCCTAGGAAGGGAATAGCTGGGTAAAATGAAACTTGAGGAATCCTCATACTGATTTCCACAAAGGCTGTACCACTTTACATTTCCACTGGCGTTGTAGAAGTGTTCCTTCCCCTCATCCTCACCAACATTTGTAATCATTTTTTGATGAGAGCCATTCTTTTCTGGGTAATGTGGTCTCTCGATGTAGTGTTAATTTGCATTTCTCTAATGGCCAGCAATGTTGAACATTTTTTTGTGTATTATTGGCCATTTCTACTGCAACTTGAGACCATAATGTTCAGTGACCCGTCAGACTCACAAACTTAGATATCACACGATTTCTTACACGAGAAAGTCAAAGATACACAGTGGTGCCTTGGTTCACGAGCTCAGTTTTCTCCACGATTGTGTTCCCAAAATGAATTGGATGAGAATCGAATCAAATTTCTCCATTGTAACCACACTGAACCTAACCACTGAATTTGGTTTGGTTTTGATCCAGCTCAGCTTGTGACCAGAATTGTAAAAAGAACTGCATTCGTAAATCAAGGTACCCTTCTTCATATGAATACAGAGCAAGACAGAAGCCAGATAAAGAGGTGGGGAGAAGGTCAAGTAATTCCCCAAATTATCTTTTCTGTTGCTTTAGAATTATTTCTATATATATATGCTAATTCACTTCACTTACACTACTCACGTCTCCATTCACTGAAAAGCAAGTCTTGCGCTATTGCCTGTCATTTCTTCCCTGTGGGAGAATCTTTCTGTCTATGCGTCGTACCCCGAGTAACTACCCTGAAGTAATGATACACAGCGTACTGTTACACTCTTATTTTGATATGAAATTTTTTTATATCAACATGCTTTCCATAAAGTTTGATGAGACCAGCGTAGACTGGGCCACTGAAGAACCACTGGGACCCTCCTCCGGGGACACTGGACAGGAAGCCAGTGGCCGGGTCCTGGTGGACCCTTCCAACTCTCAGAGGTAAAATCCCCAGCTGTCGAGGGGTTTGGCAGGTGAAACTCCTCTGAGAATCTGCTCCGCTCTGCTTTCATGTCGCGCGTGTCTGGTTTGAATACATGCGAACAGACGTGTTTATCACGGAGGATTAGGTGCCATAATGAAGCCTCATCTTCCTGGGGTCTAAAGGCAGCCTAGAGGTTAAGAGGAACAACGTGCAGCTAACGTGGTGAGGTTTCCTTAGAGCGGCCCTGTCCTGCTGTCGCCTTTCCAGCAGCCCTCCCTTCCCGCGATCTCCAGTCACGCTCCAGCGGGCTTCCTGTCCCTGATGCGTTTTCAACGCGTTAACTTGTGCTGCTGTAAGATCGTAGACACCCTCCCTGCGGGGCTGCGCATGGGCAGGACCGGAGGCTGACCCCGCCGCACCCCACACCCCTGGCCTGCTGGACCGCGCTCCTGGCCTCAGGCTGTGCGGGAGACGCGGGCCAAGCTCAGGACAGAGGCGTCCGAGGCTCCTCCGTCTCCCTGGCTCCCTGAGGGCCGGGTGCCAGAAGCGACAGGTTTGGGGCTGGGGGATAAATCTAATGGACATGAGCTGGGAAACGACCCTGGGCCACAGTGGGCCGGGGCACACGGCCCAACTCCTGCTCTGAGCCGAGACTGGGAGGACGGTGAAGGCCAAGGTCACTTTGATGGGAAGGAACAGGGCCTGTTCCAGGGAACCAAAAGGCAGAGAGAATGGGTTTGAAGAGGCCCAGGACAGAAGCCGGGAGCCCTGGGGCCAGAAAGGAGGCTTTTATGGGAGGCCCCGCACGGCCCAGCGGTGGGGATGCACTTGAAGCTGATGGAAGCTGCGGACACCTGGCCACTAGGAGCAGCGGGCATACGAATACCGCTTGGGCACAGCTTCTTATCCGCTGGCACCCTTCACCTCCTTCCTACCATCTAGCAGAATAGATCCACTCGCATCAGTGAGGAGAGGCCTAGCTCTGCCCCTCTGGAGTCCATGGAGAGCACGCTTGGGCTTCATGGTGATGCTTCCTCTCCCGTTTCCAAAACACAGTGCTAAGAAGACCCTCGTCGCACTCCCATCAGCCTGCGTCTGGCCAGCGCTGACCCCAGGGAACCAAAGGCACTAGAGGAGAAAGAGCCAGGGACCCCAGCCCCTGCTGGCCCAGCCACTCCCACGAGGCAGGCAGGGTGGGTCTGTCCTTTATGGAAAGACCTTTAGCTGAAGGGTTAAGGGCAGTTCTGAGAACACAAAGTCTAGCACCCAACAGCCCCGCTCCATTCACCTCGCTCCAGGGGCAGAGTCTGAGCCCCAGCTCTGGGTCCCCACCCGCCGCCGCTGCTATCACAGCTGCACTGGGGTGAGTGTCAGCGGGCCCCAGGAGTCCCGCTGTCGTTACTGAAGATGATGAAGACATGGCTTTTAACAGTGCAGAATCTGATCAGCAATAGTGCAGACATCAGCGTGGCGTGGTATGCCGTTTACATGGGCAGAGAGTAAGGAGGAAGGTGAAAGAAGGGGAGGAAAACCTTTTTCTGGCTTCCGGTTCCCAAAGGTTTAATCTGTTCTAGACTCTACCAGAGAAAAGAAACAGGACACGCAGAGACCCTGAGAGGAGACCAAGGGGATTATACCCCATCTCCAGCCCCTTCCCCTTGGAACCTTCTCCTGCTTTCTCCTGCCTGGCTGCTGCGAGGCGGGCAGCTTCGCTCCAGGCCTCTCCAGCACCACGGCCATGGAGCTGACCATGGACTGAACCCCCTGAAACCAGGAGTCAAAATAAACCTTTTCTTCCTTAAGCTATGTACAACAAGTACTTGGTCACGGTGACGAGGAGCTGACTAAGCCACAGGTAGGTGGGACAGCTGGAGTCGCAGAAGGTGCCTGTGCGATCAAGTTAAACACAGACCGATGTCCCACGCACAGACACTGCGGAAGGATGTCTGGGGCTTCCCAGGACATAAACACAGCTCTAAAGGGAGAGGGGAGGCAGGCCTCCCCACGACTGAGATTAAGTCTGCTGACCGAGAATCAGCAGAATTCAGAGACATGAAAAACTGAGCTGAGTTATTGAAAAGTAATGGAAGTGTTTATCTTGCATCTTTCTGTCTGTGGCTCACGCCATGATTTCTGTGTACGGATCTTAACATTTATGTGATCAAAGCAAAGTGAAGCTCCATGGCTCTACCCAGGACTCAGAGCTCCCTGCAGGATTTCCAGAGCCTTGGATGTGAGTTCCAAGCATCGGTGATCAATGGCTGTCAGCTTTCCTGCTAATCTGTTGTGTGAGGTCATTCAGTGAACCAGCTTCTGACACGAGCTGTTGCTTGCTTGTCCCACTTGTCTGTGATTTGGGGCTTAAATCAGGAAGGAGGTGGGGCAAGGTGTCGCCGTGATACAGGAGTCTTTGGAAGCCCAGTCCGGGCCTCTCCACCCCGCCTGGGGACAGGCACCTGATGCCAGAGCCTGTGTTGTGTACGTAGTCCAGACAGCAGGCCATGCACCTTGCAGGGGGCTTCAGGACAGGTGGCAGGTTACAAAGGCCAGGGAGGGATGCGCTGGTGGAGTCCGAGTGTTTGTGCCTTTACACAACGTTCCTGTTCCCGCTCAGATTTCTGAGACACCTGGTCCTCCCAGCGCCAAGCACTGTTTTCTCTATTTTTTAGTCAATATATCACCCAGTCTTCTCCCGAAGTCGGCACTGGCTGTCCTGTGTGATACCCAGTGACTGTCTACTGCTCATCTTTCAAAGGTTTGCTGCAATCTCTTCTCTGCCTGTTTATTTATTGTTCTTCAGTTTGGTGGAAGTTTTGGAAAAAAACAAAAAAAACCCTCACCAAATGGATAGTTCATTTTATCTGAGTCAGTTTTTCAGGGCCAACAGGTACCCAGATTAGTGGGTAAACACTGTTCTAGACGTCTCTCTTGGGGGCTGGACCAGAGAAGCACTCTGAACTGGAATCTGAATGAAGGGGGCTGCCCCTGTGCTCGTCCACCGAGGCCTCAGCTGGGCCAGTCGAAGGCCTAATTAGAAGGGAAACAGCAGCATCGCGGAGCAGGAGACTCCCCCACATCAGCCTTCTGCTTCACCTGCGCTCTTGGCCCTTCCTCCTCCCCAGAAGACGGCTCAGTGGTCCTGGTCTCAGCCTGGCCGCCCACGCTGCACACCTCACACTGGGCTGCTTCCACAGCAGTGCAACCCACTTCCTTATGGTAAACCTCGCTCTTTCTCTCCATCTCTGTCCCTCCTCACACCCTCTTGTTCTTTGTCCCTGAGCCCTAACCAACCCGAGCATACACACAGGTAAACAGTGCACCCTGCACACCCACAAGTCTAGATTTACCAACAGCTGCGGGTGTGGGGCTTCCTGCAGCTGCCCAGGCCAGGGGGCGGCGGATAGATTATTGCCCCTGCTCACCAGGTGGGTGGTCTGCAGTGGGAAAATGCAGAGCAAGCATCTCCAGTGTCCGTCCCTGTGAAGGCTGGCTCTCTGATAGCGTCCACGTCACCTTTGCATTCCGTCCCCAGACCCTAACCTGCGCTTTGTGCTTGTCGCCCTCAAGCGATGGGCAGTCTGCCTGCATCCTGCACCCTCTTACCCTGCTTGCCCCCTGCCCTTCTCCTGAGCTTCAGGGGACCCCAGGGGCACAAGGCGGTTTCAGGAGCCTCGGCCTCCTGCCTGCACCATGAACAGAGCTCAGCCTGCGCTGTCTGAAAAGCAGGGTCCACTGCAGAGGACCTGGCCAGTATGGGCAGGAGCAGTGGAGATGAGCCAGCCGGGAAGAACAGGGCTCACGGTGCTTGCTGGCGCCTGGCATTGACTGTGAAAGCCAGGTTGCCCAGGTGCCCAGGCTGTCCCGAAGCCCACCTACATGACTGCACCTCAGAATAGGCCTTTTGGGGAGCTTCGGGGGCCCTCAGGGTGCTGATGCCTCTGGTTTCTGAGCAGTACGTGTCAGCCCAGAAACTGCTCTGTTCAGAACCAAGAAGAAAGCTTCAGGGAGGGTGGGGAGAGGACACCTGCCTAAGTCAGGGCAAAGCCAGGGACAATGGGACAGAAGCTGAGGCCACAACCCCAGTCCCAGGTGGGCCGAGGGAAACGGAAGTGGAGCAGAGCAGGCATGCAGTCCAGTCACTTTCCAGAGTCCCTGGGCGCTTGTGGCCTGGCCGTCACACCACAGGCTCTGCACGAGGCAGTCACCGGAAGCAGCGCAGAGTGAATCTGGGTACTTTACCCGATGCAGAGATTTGTAGGAAAGGCATCAGGTGGACTCCAGAATCAAAAGAGGAATGGGGCAGCATCCTAAAGGCATGGACGGGGTGTGCAGGGCAGCTCTGACGTCCGCAGGAATCGGTTTCAAAGGCCTGGTCCTGGGACTCTGCTGCCAATTTAAAGCCGTGGGTGAAATGCAAACAGATCCGCTGTCCAGGGTGTTTCCGGGCTGCATCTCACAGCTCAGCCAGGAGCAGATCACTGCAGACGGGGATGATCCCATCTGAAGCCCGTTCCCGAGGAAAGAATGAAGTGATGCGGAGCTTCCTGCCTGCACCCCTGCCCCTTCGCCTCTGGGACCCAGGTTGTCAAAGCTGCCTTCTCTCAAATGTCACGAGACACCGGGCTGTAGATAGCTCCTGAGGGTTTTGAGTCGGCGATCGAATTGCTGAGTGTGAACCGGTCACTTGCTCCTCTTACGGTTTGGATCTAGAAGGTCCCCCAAAAGGCCGATGCAGCCAGAGGTGGGGCAGCAGGAAGGTGACTGGGTCATGGGGTGCCATACTCATCGCTGGATTCACCCTCTGATGGGTTCGTGCTGATCTGCTGTGAGGAGACAGGGCTGGCCGGAGGGCGTCTCCCTCTGCTTCCTGGCCACCACGCTGTGAGCAGCGCTCCTCCACCACGTCCTTTACGCGCTGTTTTTGCCTGGAGCCAGCCATGGACTGAGCCCATGGAAACCGTGAGCCAAGTCAACCTCTCACCCTTCGAGCTGCAAAGGTTTGTTTTTGTTGCAGCCAGGGGAAAGTGACCAACAGAGCTCCACATCGCCACAGGGGGAAAGGCTGCATCTTCTCCCCAGTGGGAGGTTTCAAACAACATTAATTAGCGTGAATTGTTTCTGGGGCAGAGAAGGGCGGCTCAGGGCAGACACAGCGCAACACCTGGCACAAGCAGTAAGGAGCCAACAGCAGATCAAGGTGACCTGGGATTTTAGGGCTCCACAGAAACAGTAGCTTGTCAGGTTCCAATCCTAGTTTTTAAAAAGGTCACAGAAAAATTGTCCTTTGCTGGGTCAGAAGCAGAGCCAGGGCGAGGTTCCTGGTGGACCACCTTGCTCAGGATGGACTTGCGGTCAAGTGCTCCCGTGCTCAGGGGTGGCAGGAGGCCTGAAGGCCATGGCCAGTGTCGAGGACGAGCGGGTGACACATTGTATCCCTCGAACCCTTTCTTCGGAGTTTCACAGCAGAATCTCCACTTTCCTTCACAAAATGAGTTGCACTGTACTTCGTGGCCAAGTGCTCCGAGAAGTTCCAGATAGGGATGTGTGACTCGGGTTTGTCTTTCAGAGCCGTGGGGTCCGGGAATGAGGTCAGAGCCCTCAGGGTGTTGGCTGAGCTCTGGGGAGACGGAGCTCTCTTCCCTCTGCAGGGCAGGGTGGAGCCCGGGCAGCAGGCTCAGTCTGTTTGCAACACAACACACAGGGGAGTCAGGGCTAAAGCAAAAGGAGAACAAAACTGGCTTCATGATACAGCTGGAGTTCCTAGATAAGCCACACCTGAAGTCTACAAGCAGACTTTTTCACAGTTCTTCCTCCCATGTCTTGTGTGCCCTGTATGATCCCTTCCCAAACACTTCCCCACACTGCCCAGGAAAGGACGAGGATTTGATGCTGTCTCCTCAGGCACAGAGGAGGAGCACACTGATACTCCCATGAGCCTTTGAGCTGCAGTTCCTCAGTGGGCCACACTGATACTCCCATGACCCTTTGAGCTGCAGTTCCTCAGTGCGCCACACTGATACTCCCATGAGCCTTTGAGCTGCAGTTCCTCAGTGGGCCATACTGATACTCCCATGAGCCTTTGAGCTGCAGTTCCTCAGTGGGCC